>PNEQ01047113.1:0-15052 GCA_003012365.1 Medauroidea extradentata
GCAGCACTTCCAGTCGGCAGCATTACGGGAAAAAAAAGAAAAACCAACAAGCCTCGAAACAATGAATGGCGGTGCTGGCTGGCCCTACCACAGCAACGTGAAGGTTCTACATCACCAAAACTCGTGGGTAGTCGGTAGGCCCCAGCTCTCCGGTCTGACTGAGGGCAACAGCATCTTGCAGGTCCAGACGTCCCCGTTCTCGGAACTCTTCAACGGCCCTCCCTAGAGAACTCCTTTGTCACGTCACCACACGAACCAGAAAAAAAACTCTCCTTACCTCCTTAGATAAAAACCTTAATGCACAGATATAATACACATAAAACACTACCTAGACTCCTCCATTGCTCTATGAAAAAAACATATTACAACCTAAGACCACAATCGATTGAATTGTTTACAAATCAAATTACAGTACATAGAGTAAATATAGTAGATAATCAAAGCAAAAAAAAATACTGAGAAAAAAACTAAACCATTTAAATAAACATTAAGAACTGCAACATATGCATCACAGATACATATATTACAGTTTTAAAACACAGCTTGTGTTTAAGAATTATTATATTGTGAACCCACTTTTACGTGCCTCTACTAATGGCCCAAGTTTGAAATGAGAGGAACAGTCAAAGTCTTTTACTTTGCTGGTGCTACTATTTTATTTTGTGAGAAACATGCTTGCTGCTAGGAATGGGATAAATGAAATGGGGTGGGGGTTGAGTTTGCAAACCCAGAAAATGTGTTGAAGGCATCAATGTGACCGAAGGATTAACGGTACAGGAAAGAGGGGGAAGAGGTAGTTGGGGGTAGTGGCCGCAAGCCCACGTATCACAATTTCAGTGTACGTGTTTATATAAATAGTCACAATTTTTTATTGAAAATGTTTGTGATTTTTTATGGTTCCGTCTATAGACTTCATTGTAACTCATTTCTCTGCTCTGTGCACACTATTACAGGATTCTACTGTATCTTATTTTAATTTCTTGTTTTGAAATAGGGCTTGTTGATGGAAGGGAATTAAAAAGAACAATACCTTATCACTTTACAATATAAACAATGAGAAAGGTGGGAAAAGATATCTTAGGGTACTAATTTCACTAACATATTGATTTAGATAAAAAAATACAAGCACTCACAAAATTGTACTTGCGTGTGAGTAAACACAAAACACTGATAGATGACCATTTTATCATGTGGTTGTGATGTTTTATTTTTCGGGCAATCTAGATTCCTTGGGCGGCGAATGGTAGTACACTGAAGTTGATGGCTGTACATGGAACTTTAGGCCTACCAACTGCAGTGTACCACTATTCGCTCCCCAAGGAAGCTACCTTTGCCAGCGAAATTTCACAACTGCGCTGTCTATCAGTGTTATGCCTTCACTTACCTACAAGTTCAATTCTGTGAGTACTTGCACATTTCTAGCCAATGTTATTGTAACTATTACTTTATAAGACATTGTTTTACTGCTACATAAATCAGTAACTGCCTTCTTTCAATAACCTTTAAAGATGTTTGTTCGTATGTGCTTCCTGGCAGTTGGTGCAACCTTGAACACGAAGTGCCATCATTTCTCTGTAAATAGTTCTGTTACTGTTCTATGTACCTAGCTAAGATATGATAAGGCGTGTTCTGCAGTTGTTGATGTGGCTGTCTGTCAGTTAGTGCACATGACACTTGTCATTGCTTCGGGCCACTGCTGCCATATTTTTTCCATTTGGAAATTATATCATTATCAGTGGACTAAGGCACGTTTGACTGTTGACAAATCATCCGGACAGTACACTTTAAATTATAGATGTTGACAACTCTTATGTTTTGGTTCATAAAAACAAAGTGTTTGACATCACAGGTTTAATGTAACATTTAACAGATGGGTCTAAGGACTCTAGACCAGTCTGTTTTCCATTGGAATGATCGTATGTTCAGTATTTAAAATGAGTATGTTTGTTTAACATGTTTAGTAAGTATGTAGTGATGTTCGATACTTTTCTCATTAAGCCAAAAACAATGTGTGCTGAAAATGTTTGTTGTTTTACAGAGTGCTACCATGATGTGCTGAAGAAGTGTCAAGATGTAGAGGTATTGATCAACCAAAATGCACCACTTCATCCAAGTACTCCTGTAATTGATAACTTAAGGTAATTTCTACAGTACTTACCACTTTTGAGGATGTTTGTAAGGTTTGACAGTTCTGTGCAAAGCTTCTATTCTGTGTCTGTTTGGGTATAAAAAATATATTACATGAAACCTGGTTATGAAGTTCTATTGTGATACACATTCCTGCTTAATACACTCAAAAATGTGCATCACTTATTTTTACACATTTATTAATAATTTACCCTTTTAAGATTCTTTGATAACAGGACAAGATTATTCAGTCTTTGCAGAAACATCTTAAGGGACGCTGTACCTTACGCTTCAAATATGTTGCAGTGTATTCATAAAAATGTTTTTATGTAACTATTTCACATGAGCCCATTGTGCCAATGTAGGAAAAGAAAAAAAAAACAATTCAGATAATGACGGAATGTCATTGTTGAGTACAGTAAACCCTCGATTTAACGACATCGCATGGTGCCAGGAAATTGTGTCGTTAGATCGCCGATGTCGTTAGTCCCGAGGTAACTAAATTTGACCCCCCATCCCCAATAAAAAAAATTTAAGTGCGTTTTGTTTTCTAAAATTTATGTAGAACAATTACCGACTTAAAAACAAGTTTTCATTGAAATTATATTTTAGCACGATGAAAAGGTGTCTTCCAAATAAAATGGTACGGTACCCCACAATCCCCTACCGTGACGTGCGTGGCAGAGTGGCGCGCTCGGTCTGGTAATGTTGGATGGGGGAGGGGAGTGGCCGGGCCGCTGGCTTTGGCTTGCCTTCGCGCAGCTCGTGCGTGTGTGATTCATCCTGCTTGTCTCGTGCGAAGCACATTTCAGACCACAACAGAACAACTCATATTATTTACGTGTATATATACGGCAACGATTTTTAAACCTTTCAGTACAGCCATTGAGTCTTTTTTTTATTGCGCAAGAACTGTTACAGCCTGTCGTCATTATAAGAATTTATGCGGTACTAATAAAAGTGTTTATTAAAGAACAAACATTTAAAAAAAAGTCTGTATTTTTTTAAAACTCGGAACGCCTATTAGGAATGTGAATTTAGAGCCACTCAAAAAGGAAAAAAACGGAATTTTCAAGGTGCTGTCACTTATAAAATAACGACTCGTCGCTAAAAGTAGGAGGCTTATTGGAAAAATCACGAAACTATGTACAACGCACCAGTTTAATGCTCTCTACTGCGAATAGAGGCGAAATGGCTCTCGACGCGATGGCTGCAGTCACTTTTATTGCTCGACTGTCGAGCGAGCATAAAACAAAAACCTTATCAGTCCAAATGCCGCACACGGCGACGGGACTGTTGTGTTTGCGTCGTAGGCCGTTTTTACTCTGCAGCGCTTTCATAGCCACATGACGAGTGATCAATAATACAGCGGAAGTTGTCAAGGTCAAGCCGAGCTGCAGCTAGAGAAAAAAAGATGAGATAACGCTGGGATTTTTTTTCTTTTACGGACTCATGGTTTTTTTTTTTTTTTTTTGCAGTGCTGTAATGAGGGCGATTAAAAAACGTCTCTCTTCAACGCCGTCCCCCTGGGCTATCACAAGACACGGAAACATGGAAGAGAGAGTCGCCGAGTAAGAGAGGAAAAACAAACATGTGGCTCTGCTTTGTGGCGAGACAAGAGTTGCACGTGACTATCAGACATCGGCAGTTCATGCGCGCACACGCAAGCACAGTCTGGCTTGTTAGTGGGGAAGGGGACGGGGGTGAATATTTATTGGCTGGCGTGACCGTCAGGAGGGATTGTATCTATGTTTAGCGGCATGTTTCTTACAGCACAACACTCACAAAGTAAATTGTAACACAGATGATTTTCCTTAAATTTTAATTTTTTGACCTGAATTTTTCACGGTTCCTTAAAAAAGGTTGTAAATTATCATTGCTATGCCAGTCGCGTATCGAACTGCATAGCTGAGATAAGGACTCGTGGAGGAGTGTGAGAGAGAAGTTCAGGCAGGAGGGAGCGCGGAGAAGTGAGGAGGAGCATTAGGAGATAAGGCAGCGTTAGTCATTACGTCTCACATATGTCGGTGTTGCGCGGGCGGCCTACGCACGTGGCACGCGCTTCAACTATATACCAGCTGAAGTTTCTAGCATTTTTAAACAGTTTTTTTTTGTTTCACAGCTGCATATTACTAATTTATGACAACTTCATTATGTTATTGTTTAATGTACGCATACTTAATTATTTTTAATTAAGGTTTTACTGCAATCTATTTCACTTTGCTTGGATTTCATAAATTTTAAAAATATTAATTGTTCCACGGTTCCTGGAAATTACGTTGTTAGATCGCCGATGTCGTTAGATCGGGGGTTTACTGTAGTTTACTATGCCCATGTGTTTTGATCGCAGATTATTAACAACAGAATAACTTCAGATGACAAACATTTAAGCAACAGTGTTCACAAAGAAATTGGAACGTGGTTAAAAAGTGTACTGTTCTAGGAAGTCAAGAAATGTATTTAATAAGTAAATAAAACTCTGTTGAGACATCTGTGGTAGTACTGACAGAAGTAATGATTACTAAATCTCGAAAATGTCTTATAACGGGATAATTACACATGTATATGTAGATAATGTACAAAATTATTTAATTTTATTAAGCCTTCTTCTGAAATGAGAAGAGATGTTTCACTGTAGTACATAATTTTATCTTTAAGAGTGTGTGAACTTCAGCTGTGATTAAATTGAGTACATCCATGGAAGAACCTTGGATGTAACAATTGTTGCGTAAAAGTGAGGTTAGAATGAAATAACCTTGGTTTTCGGTCTTAGCACCTATACGAATAACCAAAGAAATTGTATTGTAACACAACTAAACACACCGTTAGGACCAAAGTACAAAGTATTTCTTTTCTCAGTTAAATTGTTTACTCCTACATCACTGAATACATTGTTAAGCATAATATTCCGTGGATGTGAAGATGCCAAAGTCATTAGGTATGTTCACAAGCAAGGACATCTACGTGTGCAACCCTGTTGAAGTGTAACGTATTAAAATCTGTATTGTGGTGGTACCGTGTTGGTTTAGTACCGAAAATGGATCAAAATTTGACGTAGAAATTACGTATTTGCCTCAGCTGACTAGCTTACGTCGGTGCAGTACCTCTTTTCTCTTAATAGTGCCATATACATCACTATTGGGGGCTTCGAATGCGGGCGCTCTTAAATGAAGGAATAGAAAGAAATACAGTCAACTTCCATGATCATGAGTGGTTTTACTAACAATAACTTCGGACAGGCCGGTTACATCCCTGCACAAACGTGTGCCACGTGGGCGCACAACACGTGCACTATGTTTGAAATTACAGCGAATTCATTACAAAATTAACTCCCCTGCCAAACCTTACTTATAGGTTAAGAAATTGAAGTCAAGATTTAAGCTCAACAGCTTTACATATCTCGACTGATCCAGCCCGGGTCAGTCAGTTTATTAGCGCGTGCTGGTCCTCCGCCTATCGCCATTTTAACCACTTCACAGCTACACACGACCAGCATGATCCAAGTCACAAGAACAAGTAGGAAATTTTCAACCGATGAGACGCACACAGTGCCTTCGGTGCCAAAAACAGCCGAGTCCCCTCTGGATCAAACGCTAAAAATCAATATTTATTTATTGGACCAACAAATCTAAAATACGTTGACGTGCACTTGCCCATCATCAATAAACATAACAATACACAACATGATTCTCTATAACAAAATGCAGGACACTTAAACAACTAATTACTCAAATAGACATGACGGGGGCGTGACTACAGTTGAGAACAGCCTAGTATCATATCACCAGGAAAAACCCAGGCGTGGGTCACGCACACACCCAGCGCCGACGTTATCATTGCCTCTCAACTCTGTTGTTTACAAGAAAAACATCAATATCTTTAAACACCAATAACTTTAACAGGGCTGGTTTATCTACAATTCTCCACGAGAGTAAAATTACTTAGAATTCCGGGATACATCTGTAGACATACAAAATTAACAATCATAAATTTCACTCTTAATTCATTTTTTTATCACTCACAAATTTACACTTTATCTGATCCAGTAAATAAGCAGAAAGCACACATCCTACTTTAGCAGAAGTGTCTCTGCCGGTAAATAATCCAAATACTTAATTACAAAAGTCATAACTGCAATGAACAAAACTGGTGTTATGAAGAGAAAACAACTGAATATCATTTTAATTTGAAATGTTATTATTTTATTTTGGATGGGCTTATTGCGCTCACACAATGGAATAGTCCATGCTACTTTAATGTTTATTTGCTTCAGAATCTGATTCCGACGCACGGATGTAGGGCGTTGGCTTGCACACAAGTAACTTTTTGGCTGGATGAGCCAGGCACCGAACTTGGTATCGCAGTACACGCACCGGCAATCACCACGTGCACACGTCAGATGTTGTTTATGAACCTTGCCAACGAAACCCTGGTCCTTGTTACGACTCCAATTTAATGTAACTTTAAAATACAGGAAACTCATTAATAAAATAATACACTTTAGGTGATGAACTCAGTTATTACTTAGGTAAAAATAAAAGAAATTAAGGCAAGGGTGGGTGGAGCACATCACAGTATGCTTCCACTATCCATCAGTAGTCCATGTCTGTAAGAGAGATACGAGGACCTAGGTCGCAGCCACTTTACTATCATAGCAACTTTGCACTTCACCTTCCCTAGTTGGCTGGTACTTCTAGCCGCCTGCTGGCTTGTGCTCTTAGGCTTTGCACCTTCGACCTCGTAACACCGACTAGGGGCCTGGCTGGAGGCATGTTGCATCATGCTAGGTGGACAGCCCGATGATTCAACCACAGCGGCTAAGAAGCAGAACTGTGACCTTGAAGCCTGGCCTTAACACGTTTTTCATTTATGGCAATGAGGTTCTTGCAAGATTCGCAGTTGTTCCTTACATTTTACAACTTTTACATTATATCAATCACCACCCTTTAACTTTTACAGGCAAACTGTTGTCAGCCTTTTCTGCAACACAATTAATTAATGGTGCCACCTATCACACCTTTCGAATGTGTTGCAGTGTGTTAGTAGATTTGCTTTTTTACGAAAATATTCCACATGTGTGTACAAAAATAAATCACACTTTGGACAAAGATGGAATATCATTGCTAAGACATTGTTCTCAATAAAAACACTGTTTCTATTCTAAACTCTCCAACATACAGTCCATCTCATGTAAGAGTTCCGTATTGACAGCCGATGCTACCAATATTTGTAACACGTGCCATACACGTGGCAGAATAACATACCATTTAAAACAACAGGATGTGGTCGTATTAACCTGATGAAGCAGTAGTGGCAGCTCTGATCTACAAATCAGTTAAATTCCATCACCGACATTGAAATAGTGTGTATTATATGGGAAAAATAAGTAAGGATTTTGGAGGAACCGTAATATAACAACACAGTTCTGTATCCAGCATTAGTCAATTAACTATTTTATTCTATTCAAGCGGCTTCATTTCTATAACTTTAAGCGCACCATTTTCTGTCAATCTATACCGGCAACCGAAACAAAGGACGGCCATTGCGAGTGTGAGCTTCTCGTGTGTTCTTGTGCGTTTGTGATTATTGTAAGGTGTTATTTTAATATTGTTACAAGTTTAGCAAAAATTTACAAATGGGCAATTGTGATCTCTTTGGAATGGAGGTCTTATAACTAGAAATAAAAGCGTTGAATTAAGTTATTGATACTAGCTCACAAAGCTTACAAAAATACACAAAACAGCAATCAAATATAACTTTCACAACACCTTTAATTATGCACACAATTACTATTGTGCCACAGAAACGTTAATTAACTTTGACAATTAAAGCACAAAAATATTTACCATTAATCAAAGACTACAAATCATACTAAAAGTTCAGTCATATCCAATCAACAATCATTGAAATAGTGACAATATACAACCTTAACAGTCCGAAGTGGTGACGGCTCAACATGTGCTGCGCAGCACCCCGAATGCACCACTGTCTTCACTCCTGAGGTCTTCGGTTCAACTACCGTCGCGCACCTCCTTATCCGTCGACCCGCAGCACCAGTCTTGTTCCGCTCAATGCTGCTCCGAAGGTATGACCCTGTAGCCTCTCAGTAGACTCTGATGTCACCAAGATGTCTTCATCAGTCTCTCTCCACAAGCATAACACCTTCCTCTAGTACAACCAATAGCGAACACTCCCAAATCTGTAGATTCAGGGTTTATATACTCGGCAAAACAGTTAGGGAATCGCCTCATTTCAGGGGTCTAAAAATAGACATCACAGCATGCTTTGGACTTGACTTGAGTCTCGTAGGCCGATCTCAATGGTAGAGACAGGATATTGTGGTAACCCACGATAAAACGAAATAACACAGAAATTAACACTAAAATGCGAAATAACACGAAATTTACATTAAAGCGCGAAATTTTGCGAAAGTTAGGTTAGTAACGCTAAATACTAAAATACTTACTGTTTATTACGAAACGGAATTCATTAAAAATGCAAATACTCTGTATGCAGCTAGATATATTTTTTTTGCTGTTAAAAATAATGTTTGATAATGATAAAGCTGGTTGTTAACTCACAGCAACATACTGTATCGTAAAAACGTAAACAGCGAATTGTAAACAATGGTATCTGCCATTTCCTTAGACTATAGGAAAGATACAACTCACGTGCTACAGTCGTCAGTCAGTAAGATTCGTGTGTAGTATAACCGCATCAGCACGATCTGATCATTCGTGAATGGCCGCCATGTTGATCTGTGTACGATTTTACGTTTGAATTTGTCGTGCTTGTGTTGGTAGCACATTTTTCTTAACTTTCTTGTTGGCAGCATTTCTCGTCATTCCCGTCGTTTATTTATGTTAGTAGTTGGCTTAGCGCGCGGCAAATGTCTAGGTTATGAAACGATAGTTTACGACTCTCACCATGCCTAAAACAAAAGTATCGGTAAGTGACAGAGCTAAAGAATTTGTTAATAATGGATTTTATGTGAGTGACAAAATGTTGATGTGCAAGTTCTGCAGCTGCAGACTTGACCATGAAAGACGTGAAACACTCGTTAAGCATGTTTCAAGTGAGAAACATAAATGTGCGGCTCAAAAATTGTCACACAAACGACAAGTTTCCATCGGGGAATGTTCCTCACTTGCAAAAAAAGTACGGGATAGCAAAGAAGAATTCATAATAAAAACTACAGGAGCTTTTGTAGCTGCTAATGTACCAGTGGAGAAGTTGGATCATCCAAAAATACGGGATTGTTTCGAGGAGTTTGTTAAGGGTGGTGGTGACCTTCCAACACCTGACTGGATCAGAAAAAAATATATTCCAATAGTCGGTGCAAAAAAATGTGAGGAAATAAAATCTGCTGTAATGCAAAAACCCATAGCTGTGTTGTGTGATGAAACCACAGACAGAGGTTGGCTCTGTGTTTTCAACATCAAGTTTAAAACTCTTGAACCATCTGCATCACAACAATCAGTGTTTCTTGCTGCATCTGTGGTGTTAGATAGTGCAAATGCCACTTCATGTTCTCAATCTGTGATAGAAATTCTTCACAAATATGAAATTAGGTACGAGCAAGTTGTCGCATTTGTTTCGGACTCTGCCCAATATATGAAAAAATGTGCTACAACACTACAAGGCGTGTTTGGTGAACATTTGCTCCATGTAAAATGTTGGGCACATAAACTTCATTTAGTTGGAGTAGTTTTACAAACAAATCTAGAAGAATTAAATAATGTTGTTGTCAAAGTGAAAACTGCATTTCTAAACACCCGAAAGCGTAAGCATCAGTACCAGGAGTTTCTTCAATCAAAGCATCCGGACAACATAGCAATGCACAAGTTATTTCCACAGCCAGTAGTCACACGGTGGAATTCGTGGTTTGAATCGGTTAATTATTTAAATGAATATTTGCAGGATATTGTTGAATTTCTGGATAACATCAGTGAAGAACATAGTGGTGTAAAATTCTTGAAGAAAATGTCTCCAGAAGAGCTCAGTACATTTAAGCTCCAGGCTTTGTTTGTTTCTGAAAACTGTAAAGATTTAGTTCATTTACTTACCTTTCTTGAAGGGTCAAACTACCCCACAGCCCATGTCCTTTCTTCAAAGATCAGTGATGTTAAATCAAAATTTTCTGTATTAAGTACAGGTGTTTTTTCATCCAGTGTTAACCAACAACTATCTCAGTTACACGCAGCCAAACAAGCCAATGTGAAACAAAATCTTAAGTTGGATTCTCATAAATGTGAGCTCAAATTAACTGACCTCATTAACAGAGATCCCTGTCGAAAGACATGCAAGGCCATTGGCAACCTCTTCAATACCAGAAACTTGTGTAGAATCAAGACAGAAAATGAAAACCTACAGAAGTTCACCCCAAACCTGCCTTTGGTGTCTCAGTTACCCACAGATACCTTCACATATGGGTTTTTGGCATTCAAGAAGATTGTAGAAGAAGAAATATTGTCAGCAGAAACAAATCAAATTGACATTACAAAGGTCCTTTGCTCCCTTAAAGGTGACTACAGTGAGTTTGCTATTGCCAGTTTAAGAGCACTTTGGTTCCCCTCATCAAATGTAGACACAGAACGTTCGTTTTCGAAATATTCTGTTGTTGTTAGTGACAGGAGACAATGTCTCACACCTGAAAATGCAGAAATGTTAAGAATGATTTCATTTTAATTGTTTATTAATATAAACTGCCACATTTTCATGCCTTTTGAAGTTGTTTATGTTAAAACTGTAAATTGGGTCTTAATCTTCAGAAAGGAATTTGATATAGTAAATGAGTACTGTTAATTTTTTAAGCTTTTTAATGATGATTTAAAAAGAAAATTCTTTGCAACTATATTCTGCGAACAATTTCATGTGAAATTCTAACATATTAATTTTGGTCGTCCCACAACTTTTCGTGTCTCTAATGCACTAAAAATTAAAATTATGTTCAATTATATTCTGTTTAGGAAAGAGTTTGATGTACGAAATTAAATGCTTAGTAAATACAATACTGCATCTTTTAGTATTGCATATTTTTGTTAAAAAAAATAAAAACAGTAACACCGTAATCGTACTTCTTAAAACACCACAATTTGGTTCAAAATAAAACCATAAAATCTTGTCTCTACTCATTGGGTAAAAGCGCAGTTCGAACAGGTCTCTATCACGTAGTTCGTCGGGATTCCCACCACGGGCAGCCCGGCTTGTGAATCACGGGCTAGCCCAAAAGGCGTTTCGACACAGCCTCCAGCCCTATGAATCTCAGCATGCAACAATATTTTGTGCATACATGTAATTGTTATATATTTTGATGTAGGGATTAAAATACTCAGCCTGTGATCACCAACCTAAAAAGTTTAAACAATAGTAGTTTATTTGGTTACAACAAACTGAAGTTGCAATAGCATATGACAGTGCAAGCAAACGTCTTTAAACTAAAATAACAAACAAAATAATTCATGCAAGCATTATTACAAACCATCACCGCAGTGTTGCCGCCCCCAAGGTGCTCCTTGTCAGCTCCGCCGTGCAGATACAATACCCCGATTGTTGTCTGTTTCTTCTGCAGCCCTCTGATGTTACTCAGCCTCGACGCCGACTACCACCGTTGTGTTGCCACCCCCAAGGTGCTGCTTCTAGTCGTGTCCGCCTCTAACAGGACTTCCCAAGTGTTTGTCTTCTCCGCGGCCAGTCACTTCATGCGACGCCCGTCGTCGCCCCAGTGGCGCCGACGCCGACCTACGCCACATTTGGGTCTCACTTCACACTCACATAGGTCTCCAAAAGTCTTCCAAAGACTCTGTTATTTCTCAGTTTGGAAGCTTTTATACGCCCCATTTAGTGACGTCAATCAGCAGTGCAACATGCTGACCAGTGGTCTAGAAACAGATATTACCTCACTCGTATCTTCCGAGAGTCACGTACGTAAAGGCGTCATTAGAGAATCCCCCAATGACGTCTCATGGGCATATCACAGCACCTCTGGGAAAACCCTTGACTGTGGTTGAATCATCGGGCTGTCCACCTAGCACGATGCAACATGCCTCCAGCCAGGCCATCATGCAATACCTAGATATACAGTACTTGAAAATCTGTAGCAACACTGTTAGGAAATTTTTACAATTCATTAAAAATTACACTTATCTGTAACACTATAAAAAACCAGTGTTTTTCCATATAGGCACCTATTTTATGATCAGTTCGTAAAAGTTAACAGCTATGTTACTTTAACATGGTGAATGTTTTTTTTTCTCCCAGTGGTAAAACTGTAGGCCCCTTCTTATATTCAAAGTTCTACTTCAGTTGCATATTCAGGGTCTCTCAAGTGGGGGCAGAGCTGTAGGAAGTTACATGGGCCAGCAGTTTAGCTGCTGCACTTGAATATGTATTGTGGACATCTCAATGTTCACATAGTGACCCATTTACTATTGTGAATATGCCTACCATTTACAAGAAACTGTTGGCTGCAAATAAACATGTAGGTTTAACAATTTAAGTAGACCTTTGAAATGTTTGGTGACTTTGTATATGCCAGCTAGTAATGTTTCATTTTGAACCAGACATAGCATGTACTTGTAGGCCTATCTACTATGGTGCAGTGATTATGCTATCAACACCATCTGTTGGCCAGCCGAACACTAAACGCTAGAAATCCGAAGGCATATCAGTAAAATTTTTAACGAGATAAGAAAAGTTAAAATTGTTTTTGCTTTTTTGACGGGGACATTAGTTTGTGTTATGACACACCTAACATTCAAGATAGTGTGTCGTGAGGCAAGTAATGAGCATGCTAAAACATGCAGAGCTACAACATGTACACATATGTAATGCTTAGACTGTAAATGTACATGATACATCCTGTACTTAGTAAAAGTGTCGAGTTGTTTGCGTGTGGTTGTGTTGTAGGAAGCTGTGCCAGTTAGACATTGAAGGAAGCCAAGATGTGGAAGGAGCGAAGGACAACTCAGAGCCTGTAACTTACTGCTTGCAAGCCCTATTGGCTGTTGAAGTATTGCAGAACCCTAGTGCAGACACCCAGATGTTTGTCAGTGAGGCTTTGATGGTTAAAAGGCTGAAGGTACTATATTGTGTTTATCCGCACCATTCAGTTTATTATGTTCTTTCATATTTTCAGTGATATGAATTCAAACCTCGGTAAGGGTGCTGCGTACCCTGGGGCCCTGGCGAGAACAAGGATGGGACTTTTCTTAAGTTATGTTATGTGGTACTCAGTCAACTTTTACGACACTGTTTTCAGAGGAAAACCATCTTCTGTATTGAGAAGAGGAAAATATTGCTATAGAAATAAAAGTGTTGACGAAAAACTGTTGCTGTAGGTATTTTAGAGTGTTTTTGGGCATAAAAGTATTTATCCACAGTTTAGTGGGTATTTAAAAACCAGCCGAAATGATACTATAAAAGTGTGAGCTACATCGAGATAAACAGTAATGTCAGTGGTGGCACAAGGGCTGAGTAGGGTGTAGAGGCCTTTGTAGGCGGACGGAAAGGTAGGTAGAGTCCATTTTGTTCAGAAAAGTGGGGGAGGTGGAGATCCAATCTATGAATTTTATAAATACCTAGATCTCTGATTTTGCGAATACTCACGGTTCCTCTCATCACGTTCGTAAAATCGCTACCTTTGTAAAATTTATAGCAGTCTATTTTGGCCCTCTTCCCCCCCAAATCATCAAATTTTAAAATAGCATTTTCCTGCAAAGTGCCTCTAGTCGGGCCTCTATTTTCGTAGATTTTTGCGGGGAATTGCTTACTGTAATAATAGAAACATAAATTGATATTAGTTGCCAGACATCTTCTTATCAAAAGCACATTGTTGAACAGTAGATATGACCGCCCCTTGTTTAAAAAATAATATTAGTAGTTAAAATCAATAAGCCATATCTGTAAAAGAAGGTGGAAAACTCAAAATAGACTGATGGAATATGGTTGGGGTGTGCATGTAACGTGGCAGCAAGACAAGCCATGTGGTGACTAGTCTGTTTCTCTCCTTTTATCTCCTTTGTATTCTCATTCACACCGTGTGCTCTTATCTATGTATAGTTTGTTTCACCTGCTGCATGCATAATGTAAAGTGCGCTGGAGCTCACCCCATGCCTGATGTCAATAGTATCAAGGTGGCTTGAGGGTTGTGTCAAACTGTTTTGTGATTGAATATGATGTAGTGTGGCCTGTGAAGGAAAAGATTCTGAGAAATGGTTGGGGAAGTGTGGGCTGCTTAGGAACTGTATTATTGTACCCTGATCCACTTGTTATTTGTTTAAAGAAAATGTGTTATCATTAGTAATGGTTAACACCTTAATAATTTACTAAGTAAATATAATACAATTTAAGCAAGTATCTGCAACTCCTGTGGTTAGCACCAGAAGGTCCTTCATTTTGTAAGGCAGAGGAATTCCGTCAGGGTGCGCACAGGTCGGGCGTGAGCGGACCTGGCGGAGGTCTATTTGCAAGGGGGCCATGGTTGACACCGGACATTGGTGTGCGCACGCGGGAGTAGCGTGGACTGCCTAGCGGTGGTGCTGCAAGGATGTGTGTTTTCTGTTTTTTTTACAAACTTTTGATTGGGTGCACAAGTAATGTAAATGGCGCTGTAACTTTGGAAGGCTGAAAGGTGAACTTGGCGCTTACGTGTACCACAGTAATTGAGTGTCAGCAACATGTGTGAAGTAGCTGGCCTCACCAGACCATAAACCTTGACAATTCAATTTTTTTTTCTTATATATATATATTATTAAACTTTGTGTCTCATTGAAGCTTAATACAGCAGATGACCTGCCAATTATGCCAACAGAGCCTCTGAAATTTTAAGGTGAATTTTGAGCCATAAGTGGTGCTAGGTGAAGTGAAGTTACAGCCCACAAGTTATTTAGTACCGTTGCCCGGCTTGCCAACAGAAGTGTTTTTT
>PNEQ01047114.1:0-16668 GCA_003012365.1 Medauroidea extradentata
ACATGAAAGTTTACCGAAGTCAAATAAATAATTTTTAATTAATTATGTATTGCACTATACTTAGTTCTAGATATGTTAGGCTCTAGAGAATGCCCTTGGGAATGAAACAACAGCAGAATAATTTCGATAACTATATTTTCATAAAATCTGTAGTTAAAATACAAATGCTATAATGAAAAATTATTAGCTATAGTCAGTTAAGGTTTTTTCTTGGTATACGCATTTATATTACAGTTCTGTTAGTATTTGCCGCTAGAACCAAGTCTATTCTTTACATAAAAAAATTCACAAATATCTGCGATTACAAAGTTATTCATAAAATGTAGTTTTAAAGTCCTCAAAACACCGGAATATCTGAACCGCGCCCTTAATCTTCTAGTTTAGGTACCTGAAATATTCATTAGGCGCTTTAGGGTAGGTCAGCCAAGATCTCAAGTTTTTTGTGTTTGAAATGCTACCCACATTAAAAAAATTTCGTGTAAAGAATGCGCTGTCGACGTAGCAGTTAGCAACTTATTTGTCGTTTAGAAAATATGTAAGATTTTTTTATTCCAGTCATTTTAAAACCTTGACTAGCATTGCCGGGGTTATAAAATCCTGGTTATCGACAAAACGTGGTCACGTGACTGAGAACCTACCCTACTCAAGCGGGTGAATTTTATAAGCGCCTGTAACGACTATAGATCCGATCACGTGGCCAATATTACCGATTATAGCTATTGTGTTTCCGTAAACGCCTTTTGAACCAGGAACTAAAATCGCTCCGATTTCAATACGAGAATTTATTAAATGCTATTATTAATGCTGTGAAAGGTAATATTATAAGCACACACATTAACACATGTCAGAACTGCAGATATTGAATTATTTAAAGTGAGTTTAAGTTGATCAAACACGCGATAGTAAAGAACTTCAGGAGGAGGAAATCTTGACAGGATGATTTTGAAAATAATAAATTTAGAAGTATTTAGTAAGGAATGTATCTAGTGTATTGTTAACTTTATTTTGGATACCCCTACTATATTGTCAGTTGTCGCACATGGAAAATAACTGTGTAAAAGGGTCTTACGTAACTCCCTTTTACAACGTGTTCTTGCTTACGAATAATATTAAACAATAATATTAAACAATACTATTAAACAACACAAAAACTCTTCCAATTTATAATACTTCGAGTAGAACGCAACTGTTTTTTTTTTTTCAGCAAGCATCGCAGCATACTAAAAACTAAACGTCTAAATATTGTACGTCATAAAATAGTATCGTTTATACAAAAGTCGTTTCTAATTGCACAACTCTTCACAGATATCTCATTTGTCACGTTAAAGTCGACACCCATCTTCACTTAACCTACCTTCCGTTCAGAAACTTAATTGCTTACCTTCCGTACTTCTCACTTGTCTTATAGTTCTTGTGAGTACCTCTGTCACTAGCTTCCAGTAATGACTGTTTCTCGTCCTCCGCAATACCCATTTGTCCAGCACTGAGAAAGGTACAGACACAATTGAACGCAGCGCAGCCACGGGCGGTGCGCACGGTCTACCACCGATTACAGCCAGCCACAAGACGAATTCAACCCTCTTTCTAAATCCTACAGCAACGACTACCCAGATCACGGTTAACTATCACTGCTTACATCCGGAACGTTTGCTCTGCAAGATGACTCGGAAGCAAATGCCACACACAACTTCACATTACTGCTGTGACCTGTGTGGACACAGCCCAGTGGCGCTGTCTACTCGGACGCGGAGTCATAAGTTCAACGGTCAAATCTACACGAACAATAGCTCACAGGCCAACCAAAGCCAGGTTGTTGACAAGCAAAATAAGCGACCGGCATAGCTCAGTTCAAACTATCAGGGAATAAAAAAAAATTAGGGTAAGCAACGGTATCAGTTTGTCACGACCTGTGGTTATAACGGAGGAAAAAATAGAAATAGGGAGGGTGGTGGGGCGAGCGTGGAGGGGAAAAAAAGGGGGGGGGGAGGTAGTAACACAAGTCTTCACTTCTTCATACTTGACTTTCACCTAATTTATATATAAATATAACAGTTATACCATGATAATTCCGCGATATATATTTTTGGCACATCAGTAACATCATCATCACTTCCGTCTTGCTTTGGCAGTTTACAAAAAACATTAACAAATTATTTAAATTCCTATTTTGCCATACATGTAACGAGATATTACAAATTAGGCCTAGTTTGTTGAACAACATTTTTTTTTGCAGAATATGGGGTAGTAATCAGTAATGTGATGAATATATGATTATTAAGGAGGCCGCCTACTCAACTGCTCCGCAGTGAGCATAGCTTCGGCTTTAGTTTATTTAAATACTACATTCATCGGTGTGAAAGATAAAGCATAAAAATATCGTCCATAGAATGCCACACGTAGGGCCTATGTGTACACATATTAGGGCTCTCCGCTTATCTTTAAGGTTTGTGATATCGTGGCCAAAAATGTCGAGAGCAAGTGTTTTGTGGCCCTACTAGACATTAAAATCATTGCGTAGATTGTTTAATAAGGTACACTCATGTATATAAAATATACCTTCATATTTAATATTACGCCATAAAATGTTCGGTCACAACTGGATGTCTTGTATAGACGATCTATTGGCTAGAAGACCGCCGGCCAGTTGAATGTATTGTGCGTAGAGGTGTTGTGAGCATGCTGTGTCGCCCTTATTGTTTCGCATTTCTAGGCTCCAATTGCGCGAAATACTGCCACCCAGACGGCCTCCAAGGGCAACATCCCTATCCCATCCGAGAGTCCCGGCGAAAGCAAGGATATGAACTTACATACAAAAACGGCATGGCCGAGGCTTCTTACACCGCCTGGCAGCTCGGGTAGACGGCGGCCTTAAGAGAAGTCCTCGATAGGCGCATGGACGGCGTTGCAACGTGTCACGCGTATTATTTTTTACGCTAAACCGCTTACATTATTCATATATTGTTTATCTGCGAAAATAACACATATTTTAAACTACGCTTCTATGTTTTCAAAAATTCAGCAGAATTGTTAGAAACATGATTTTCGGGCTTCTCACAATGGCTAAAAACGATTTTTTAGACTGCTGTTAACTCAGAAAATATTACCTGAATTCGTAAAGTGCAAAGCGAGAGATATGCGCTGGTCTTTACTTCATACTATTAAAAAATAAAATGTGGTCACCGCTTTAAAGTCCCGTAAAAAACTACAGGGAAAATCTTGCACGACAGTTTGGCGCGCTGCGAATAGAGGCGTTATGCATCTCGTCAAGCGTGGGACATTGGCTGCCTTTTAGAGTGGCCACAGTGGCTGCGCAAAGTTTCATGTTGGTAGCTGCAGCTGCATTCATGAGGAAATTTTAAAGTTTACGCACACTTTCAGGACTCCCACTTCAGATGTGTTTTATTCGATATAATCAGCGAGGAAGAGAACGAAATCAAAAGCTTTACTTAATGACTTGAAGTTCTTGTATAACTCATTTTACCAATCAGTTTATTGTCTAGCGTGAAACGAGTTTTTTGCCGAAGTGAACAGTTTTGGTTCCATAATTGCAGGTCAGAGTAAAATATGCATTGTACGGCAGCATGCACCTAATTAAGACCAACGGACCTACTAAACTGAAATAACATGCACGGAAATAAAATATTTCACGGAAAATTTGCTAAAAGTTAAAAAAAACGCAAAAAAGTTATAGTTACCTTTTTTTAAAAACAGTTGCTGAAAATCATGTATATTTATTTTCACGAATTCCTTAAAAAAATACAAAAAAAGTGTCGTTTTGTGTTTTACAACTTTTATCAATTAGCCCACGGCCTCCAATTTCAATGTAATTTAGTATTTCTTTTCAGTAAACTCGTTCGTTGGGTTTTCGTTGGGTGTAAGCTACCGCACCATGCGAAACTTCGGCGCTGTAATAGAAAAAACATTCAAACAAAAAATATATCTTAGGAGAATAGTGTAGTCATTAGTAACATCTACAAAACTAACACAATTTCGTACAAATTTAAAATGATATATTTTTACACTTGAACATCCTGGACGCCCTGTGTCACAACGTACTGAATTTTTTAAACTTACACCGATAAAGTTTGAAGCGTGTGTTTGTTTCGTAGGTATTCTCTGCTGCTCGCCCTCCAGTCAGCCTGGGACGTTACATTGTGAAGAGATTTTGGCCAGCATCTACATAGATCTTTAGCGCGGGTGAGGGGTGACATGATGTGAGTATAAGCAGCGCCGGATGACGGGGCGGGGGAAACGGGAGATCCCCAAGAAAACCCGCCGAACAGCGGCATCGTCCGGCATAATTCTCACATGCGAAAATCCGGGGACCGACCCCGCCGGGAATCAATCCCAGATCGCCTTGGTGGGAGGCAAGTGCAATGCTCTAGCCAGTGCGCCAACCCCCCTTCCCCTTCCCGTAGCGATATGGAAACATGGCAGAATCATCGCACCTAATTTAACGGAAACTAACAGACATACATACTTAGTTCTCTAACATCACACACAACTAATTTTACCATGTTTGACTGTTGAATGAATGAACCTTTACGAAGTCTTCTCCGATGGCGTACACAGTTTACGGATGGAGTTAGTTACATCATGACTCACAGAAGACGACGGAACCTCCTGATCGTGGTGGTTCTAGACAACTTCGTTAGTTGCTCGGCTCACAAAGCTTGTCGCAGCTATGGCATCCTGCTTTTCCAGACATTTTACACGAAGAGTACTGCGTAGTCAAATGTGAAATTGAAGCTTTTTGCCAGCCAACTAAACACTGCAATAGACAGAATAGAGAAAACAGTCATGTCTGTGCGCAAGGGATTTCTCCCATCTATAACCCTTTAATCAGATAAAATTTACAGCCAGCCTCTGAGCTATTATTATTATTGTTATTATTACGCATCATGCTTTCGCAGCCACAGTTCAGATGACCGTCTTGGCTTTCGGCCTGGAGCCAACGTTCAGTTTTACAGAGCTGTAGTGTATATTTGTTTGACTTCCGCATGGTATTCAAACATTGAACTCCTAGCCTACAGTTCACTGGTCATCATCTTGAATATAAGTTTACTGGAATACGCTGGAACGACTCACACAGTCGTACCCAAAAGGGGACGGGAGACAATCGGGAGTTGATCACATTACCTCCTACCCCCGAATTAAATATTATAATTTTTTAAAAATTATAAGCATTATAACATTTTTCACTGCACTGCATACAAACTTATATATACAACCACGGGTGTCACAACCATAGGGGACGGGGGGGATATGTCCCCCCCCCCCCAAGAATACGTATTTTCATTTCGTCTCCTCCAATATATACAGGTTGTTTCTTAACTAACATTACAAACTTTAGGATGTGAACCGTTACCACAAATTAAATATAATTTTACAATGAAATTTTTGTCTACTGCAATTCGTAAGACAGAAATTCACACTCGGAAATTTAATTTTACATGGTATTTTTGCACAATATTGTAAACGACGAGGAGTTAATTTTCAATTCTGTGCACAACGTTCAGTGTTACTGATATCTTCAACGCATCAAGAAGCCGCTCTTTAGAACACTCCCCTTAATGAAAATAACACCCTCTCATTGAGTGGAGCTTCTATGGCATACATTTTATGTTCATTTTATGAACAATACATACCAAGAAACATAAAAGGTCATTTTTTTTTTTTAAATCGTTAGAATTCACCGTTTACAAGAAATAAATCTTTAAAATAATCAGATGCTGCAGTAGCATTGTTAGCACACAAATTTCTGTGGCAAAGAAATTCACACATGAAACATACCAATAATGGTGTTTGATAGGCATGCCAGTGTATGGAGTTGCTTGAAAGTAAGTTTGTTGCGGTTAACTTGGTTGAAATATGTGACATAGTTCTAAAGATCTGTAGCACAGGACGTGTTTTTCAAAGTGCTAAATTCATTTACAAGCATGCTGTGTGTAATTATATTGCAGTTTTCGACTCCTACATGCCAGGTTTTGTATTGTTGGCATAGAGAACAATAGAATGCATTTTATAGCAAATGCTACATTCTAGTGACTTATAAAAATTAAGATATTTTATATTTCTTAGGATGTTCTGCTCAGAAAATCAACATGAAATGTTCACAAAACCCAACGTCACAAAAGTTCTAGTCAATAAGAGGGTGACCATTACTGTTATTTTCATGAAGGGTGTTTTAAAGAGCAGTTTCTGGATTTGGTCGAAGATCTCTATAACACTTATCATTGTGTACAGAATTGAAAGTTAACACAACGTTGCTTCCAAAAATTTTTCCAAATACTATTTTAAAATTCATTTTTCAGGAGTGAATGACTCCTTTACAAATTGCGTTATAGGCCAAAATTCCATAGTGTAACTAGCCTATACCTCAATTTTGATAACGAATCATCTCCGAAAGTTTTTAACATGAACTAAATAACAGCCTCTAAACTTAGTTTCGTAGTAGTATGAAACATACTAATTAAGTGCTCACTGATATATTTTTATTTGTCAATAACCTCGTTAACAAGCCTGTGCTGCAATGACTTAAAACTATGGATAAAATCCATTTGCTGCACATATTGGCGTATATAGTCCATTCGTGATAAGATTAGCACTTTTGAATTAAAACTTTGTGTAACATTTCACACACGAATGCTCGGTTATTTGCGTCCAGTAAAGTTAGTAGAGAATTAGGTAAGTAATTTGGTGTTGTAACGTCTTACTTACTAAGTGTACAGTGACGAAATTAGAGGTACCTCAAGTGCTCACCATTTTACAGAGAATGAACTATATTATTCGAAAAAGATTACGCCCAACAAAAACTATTTTTTCTTTATTAGTGTGTGTTATTGTTATTGCTAAAGATCTGTAGATGCATTGCTTTACAACATTTTTTAAAATAAGTGTAGGCTATGTTTTGTGAAGTTTATATTGTGTTGAACTTAATCACGGCAGATTTTAAAAATAATTTGAAAGTGTAGAATTGTACATTTTTCAGTTTAAATAGCTGCAAGAAAATATTTCTACAGTTTTGTATGGTTTCCTCCAATACGTCATTCTTTCATTGCGAGAAGTTTCTGTACTATGCCAACTCCAAATGTAGTAAAGATTGACGAACTTTAAAGATAATCTTAATAAATATTTATCTGCTCAAATTCGGTGAATTTTTACTCAGATTTTTGGCAGGTTTCGGAAAAAAAATATTTTTTTAAAAGATAAACTAGGGTGATCAGGCAAAATACTATAATGACAGTAAATACAAGTTATGTTTAATTAATATTTTATGTTGCGTCGAACATTCTTACTGCTACTTCAGCTTGTAAGTTTAACAATCAGGTTTCTCCTGGTATTTAAATTCATCATTTTGTGGTGTGTAGGCCTATAGGGCACCAATATGTACTTATGTTAACTGATTTTTTTGTAAATCAGTACACTTAAAAAAATTTCCAAAAAAGAAAATTTATATTTCAACCAGCTATACAATTAACATATTTAATTATGAGAAATGCTTAAATAACCCAATTTTGCACCTTGGAACCTCAAAATTTCCTGGGGGGACCCCCGGACTCCTCGGTTTCTTTTGGGGATGGGTGTTTCGCAACAATTAAAAAACTTTCAGTTCCCCCCCTCCCCCAAATATGAGCTTGCGACGCCCATGTATACAACCATAACAGTAATAACAATGGGATTTTTCATTGTGTCAGCCTTCAGGGAAGTCAAACACCGACAATCAATACTACCGCCTACAACCAAGCTAGCAGTTCAAACCCCTTTCAAAAACTATATCAAATTACACCCACGCACATCTTATCTAAGAATATGCTTAAAATTGTCGTAGATATATGATTCAAGTTTCATTTTATTCAGAATTGAAATAAGTCATTGCTAGATATAATTTTTTCGTCGCTAGTGTTAATATTTAAGGCACAGCGGGGTCACTCAACTCCACCTTCTGGCCGTCAGATTTATCTTTTACCCTCAGCACCTCCACTGGGCCCTGCCATAACTCATTCCCTGTCTTCTCAGGCCATCGGCTGAATCCTGAATAAATATAGTTAAAATTAATCGAATTACAAACATGTTTTGTTAAATATTGTAAATGTAAATTAGCAAAAAATTTGAATATGAGTAATACATGGTTCGAAAGTAATCGCCACACTGTTTTCTCGGAGACGAGCTACTACCGGATGTTTGCTTTTTAGGCGAGTTTTCAGGGGAGAACTCCATTTTTTAGATGTTGGGTGGTACTCGCGAAGAAGGCGGTCATGAGGTCACGTGGTACGCAATCGCGGTGCGTGGAGAAAATTAGCGGGATTTTAAACGACCCGAAGTTGTTGGTCCAGCAGTTAATCGCACGACGAAAACTGACCGTGACCAATGAGCAAGACGTCCTAGAAGGCATAATATTCACTTATATTAGGTAGCCAATATAAGGTTTAAAGTATATACGGCAGCGCCGAGACAGTAGAAGACTTTATGGACGTTACCGAAGGACACTATTCATTTGATGGACTTGTGAGTGAGATATTTTGGTCAGCGCTTAAGGCGGCCGCCTACCCACGCTTCATGTGCGTTGCAGTGTGTTCGGAAACAGGTTTTTTTCTACGAAAATATTCCACGTGTGCCCATTGTACCAACGTACGAAAAGAAAACAAACTTCAGACAAGGTCGGAACGTCACTGTTAAGTCGCCACGCTCATTAAAAACGCTGTTTCTAAGCTCTCCAACATGGCTAAAAATGGCCTTTTGAGACTTCCGTACTTCAAAATGTACTAACCGGATGTATGCGAAATTCAGATTGCGACCTGCACTAAACTTAGTAACAGTTTTTTCACCAATAAAATGATATGGTCACCGCTTAATGTCGCACAGTAAAAATAGTTCGGCGGGAAACTTGCACGTTAAATCAGCGCTTGGCTCGTTGAGGCGACGCGGCATTTGATGCGCGCTTCAAGGTCGACCTTACTGCTCCGTCGCTTTTGAGCCTCTCACGCGCGGGTAGGCGGCGCCCTTAAGAGTGCGTGGTAGATAAATAAACCCTGAAAACATCAATTGATTCCTACGCATTTTTCGAAGCCAATATGGATAAAATACTCAATGACAATCCTAGATAATGGTATTTTCCAACTAGTAAATATTTATTCAGAATTACTAATTCGTTACGCGTGATCTCTTGCGCCGTAGTTAAATGCTCTAGGTTTCGGCGTCAGTGATTGTGCCTCAGAAGTTCGTAACACTGCAAACTATTTTGTTTAAAACGCTGGCTAAAACTTTTGTGTAGGATTGTTATTGTTTAATTTTCGCAAATTGGCTTCAAGAAACCTACAGTTATACATTGATTATTTTAGCGTTGAATTATGTACCATGCCATCTTAACATCGAGGTCTTCAGCGCTGGTGAGGGGTGATACGAGGTGAGTGAGTATGGAGCAACGCCGGAATGAAAGGGCGAGGGAAACGGGAGTTCACCGAGAAAACCCGCCGACCAGCGGCATCGTCCGGCACGATCCCCACGTGCGAAAATCCGAGGTCCGACCCCGCCGGGAATCGAACACGGATCGCCTTGGTGGGAGGCGAGAGGTCTGACCCCTTGACTACCGCGGCCCCTTGATGGACTTGTGTGAGCTTTTATTTCTGACTGTATTTTGATTAACCTCGCCCACAAATTGAGGTGAAAACTTTAAAGTGAAACAACTGCGGAACATTAGAGGCGAGTTATTTGAGGGGTTTCGTGCGTTAGATGTTCAAAAGCGCGGTGCTGTAAGGGCAAACTTGGCTCATCAAATACATCACCACTACGAGCCAAGCACTGTACTAGCGTGCAAGAATCCCGCAGATACATTTTTCTATGGGACTTTAAGCGCCGACCATGTTGTTTAATAATAATTGATGGAAAGTCTGTAGTACAGTTCACTGCACGATTCTTGAGTTTCGCATACGCCCGGTTAGTACATTTTGAGGACACTCTCACTCCATACTCTCACTCTCGCCCACTCTGGTTCACTCTTCAATCTATTTGAGACAGACACCCTTGAAGCACTGCAACCTAGCGAAAGAAAATAAAAGCAATGATCGTATTTCCTTACAGAATAATTTTTACTCACATGAAAAACTAGCCATCCCCATGACATTCAAAAAACTACGCCATGCACATAGACGTCGTGTTTCTCCCGATTTTTAATCAAAACAAAGATGTCGTCCCGCAGAGTAGACGAGACGGAGTCGTGAGGGAGCATCGTCGCTCACTCTCGCTCACTCTCCCTTTCGCCCACTCTCCCTCGATTTTCGGACAGCAGCAGACACGTCAAGAGTGTGCGAGAGAGTGCTCTCTGGGCTATTTGAGACACTGCTTTATATACGGCAGTCTCAAAATGTCGCTTTAAGCTATGTTGATGGGCTTCGAGAAACAGTGTTTTTAATGAGCATCTTGTCGTAAAAGTGATATTCCGTACTTGTCCGAAGTGTGTTTTCGTTTCGTGCATTGGTACAATGGACACACGTGGAATAGTTTCGTAAAAAAAAAGTATACCCCTGCACATTACAACACATTTAAAGTGCGCGGTAGGCGACGACCTTAATGGTTCCAGTCGCTGACACATAGACGTATGTTAATTTATTGTCACAGGTTTCCTCGTGCCAAAGCCATGCTTGTGTAGCTGGAAACGGCTTTAAAATTTTAACCTGCTCGGAGATAATAATAAAGAAGTTTTCCTCTGTACACGCAGCCTCCAAGTTTCCTAATACAGGCTTAACCTGTTGGACGACCTGTTTGACGAAGTCTCCTTTTCTTACATTTTAAGGTTGGCGTGGGCCGTTATTGGTAAGATTACTAGTATGTTGTTAACATCCGGTACCCTAATTCACATTATCACAGATAATTAGCATTTTACTCCGTTTCAAAAACTTCAGTAAATTTCGACAGTTCTGAAGGTTCTTCTTTATTTGTAAGTGTAAATATTTGACGCAAGGTCATATGACACTTTTGGTCCTGAAACAAAGCTGACATATCTATACCACCGGATACACAGTCAATTCCGTCTTGCACTGTGAATGAAATCGCATCATGTAAATAGTAACTGTGTCCTTATAAATTAAAAAAGTTACTATAAGTACTTTCTTCAAGACACCACAAAATATATTACTCGCTGTGAGTAAGGCTATATATGTACATGATGCATGCAGCATATACAGGATGTTGCAGAAGAACATGTCTGTGTTTTGGGGGAACAATCCTCACATCAGAGGAACACAGAATGTTATATGAAGATAGTCTGGAAAACGTGCCGTTACTATACTTACAGGTCTCACTGGTTACACTGAGCGAATGCCGCGTAAGGCAGATGATGTTACAAGTGGTTCGCTATAAAATGAGCACTTATGGCGACTGTCTTGTCTAAAATAATAATTAAAAAAATATTACGTATTGTGAGTTTTGACGTTAACTTAGAGTACGGTACAATCTATACAGTTTGATTGTAACTTATATTGCTTTGCTTATACAGGATGCGGCAACACAACTTCCTGTTTTTTGTTTCCCACCGCTGTCAATCGCCATCAAGCGTTGGAACAGTGAGGAGCGTATGTGAACATGTTGGAGGCTTGATGAATTGCACTTCGGAAACATTTGGTTCCAACAAGACGGAGTGACGGCTCACACTTCAGGGGCATCGATGGCTGTTTTGAGGGAACACTTCCCGGAGCGCCTCCTCTCAATAAGTGACGATTTGAAGTGGCCAGCCCGCTCCCACAATTCGGCCCCTTGTGATTTTATATCCTGCGTTTATGCCAATCGTCCAAAGACCCTACACGTCCTTAAGGCCAACATCCGGGCAGAAATAGTCAGCTTACCCACTGCTATGCTGGTAAGTGTCTTGAGAAATGGCTTACTCAGCGAATGGATATTGGGGGCGTTACCTACCTAATGCTATGTCCAAAACTGTGTAAAACCAAACTTTATATATGTAACGACATTATGAAAATTAAAATGGAAACTTTCTGATTCACATAAAGGGATTTTTTGCCGTGTTGAGAAAAGAAATTATGTTGCTGCACCCTGTATCAAAAATTTGGCAGGAAGCAATCATTTATCTGAAAGGAATAAAGTAACTAGGATTTCAAAAGTGTTCGCTTTATCCCGAACCACTGTGGAATGCTACATCGGACAATGCCTACCGTCCAATTAAATACGACTCGTATGTTGTGTAGTTGTCAGTAATAGCTGCAATGGTATTCCAAGTAGCACGATACAGCCTGCACGCTATGCATTTTCGGACCTGTTCTCATGTTTTTTTTTCCCTAGAAGTGAGGATTGTTTGGCCAAAATACCGAAATACTATTTTGCAACACACTGCACAAGGGCAGGGGGTCCGGGGGTGCAAATTGGTGCTATTTAAGCAGGTTTGGAATAAATATTGGATTTAAATTACATCAATTTTTGCCCGGCACTATAATATTTTTAACGATGCATAAGTTTTTATTTCGGGGGGGGGGGGTGTTTGGACACCCAAAACACCCCCTTGGCTACGCCCCTGCCCTGCATAACGTCGCCCTAAATTTCTGATTCTGTGTGGATGAGGCATAACACCGATGGAGTGCTAGGCGTACCGCTGACAGACTCATGTATGTGCAGTATCACATGCGAAAGCCACTCAACTGACGTGCAGTGCCTCAGTTTTATTAGTTTTCCTGCGAGACTTTCAGAAGTGGGAAGAGTGGTTTTAATTCCGATGCATGTTTTCATCTGTGTACCGTTTGCGTTCGGTTGGGGTTTTCCCACATATAGCAGTTTGAAGAAGCCAGCTGATAGCTATTTTGAGGGGCTCGATAGTGTTTTTGATATGCGTGGTAAAGTTTTAAATTTAAAGCGACGTAGTTTGAAGAACGTGTTCTGTTCGTAGATATGTCAATTGAATACACGCTTAGTTATTTTTGTCAAAGAAC
The DNA here is from genome assembly GCA_003012365.1 of Medauroidea extradentata. Lineage (NCBI taxonomy): Eukaryota > Metazoa > Arthropoda > Insecta > Phasmatodea > Phasmatidae > Medauroidea > Medauroidea extradentata. The sequence goes on from PNEQ01047114.1 coordinate 12,933, forward strand.
AATCGCAAAATGCTGCAATAAATAATCTCCACCTGGGCTTGAAATTTATAGTAAATTGCAAACCCAGGTAGCGAGGCGAAATCTGTGATAAGGGGAAATAACGGTTTGAAATGCACATGACAAGCGCAAGGAGGCCTTGAATAGTAATGAACATGTGTGCAAACTGCTTGTTTCCATAACAAACAACTGTCTGCCGTTCATAAGACGTGCTCAGCTAAAATTAGGTCTGGAGAGCTAGCTGGCCACGGCAGATACAACCCTCCTCGTCCAGCATTTCGTCCAACAACCCAGCTCTGTGTGGACGAGTATTATCTTCCATGTAATGGAGCGACTCACCAACGACACCAGCATAAGGCACAACATATCTCTCCTTTGTTTCGCCGAACTCTTAATTAAATTTGTCAGGTCCCTTGTACTAACTTGACCCGAGTTTTAAACATTTATGTAACGGACCTGCTAAGTACGAAAACTCTGTAGCATTCAGATATAATCATACGAAATTAACAATTTCTAAATAACTGGAACATGGTCTAGGTTATTTAAATTTTCCAAGCCGCCATCAGCACTGGGCGGGCAGACGTACCGACTGTTTGCGTGCATTGCACTACGTCGGTTCACAGTGCTGCCAGTTCAGTTTTCAAACTAAACACGGTGGTGCTGGACAACAGTTTAGTGGGGGTCAGCATAACAATTTCGTTATTGTTAGTTGGTAGTGGGAAATGTGACTATTTTTTAATACTATCTGCTTAAAATCTATAGAGTGAGTGTGTGCATCTGTGCAAATGTTTACTTTTGCCATATGAGTGGAAGATAGAGGAAGCAAATAGAGCGTAGAACAATATCGGCTACGGAGGCGATTTTATGGTGGGGACTGATGGTAACGCTCCTAGCGGTTGCTAATGCCAACGGTGGATCCTCTGCACTTGTGTGTACAACCAGATTCACTGTCTTACATTTCCTATTCCAGAACTGTCTTACTTTAACATGGTTCTCTAACCACGCGAGTCAAACTGATGTGGAAGGTTTAACTGCAGTCTAATGTCTTTTTTTTTTTTTAATTCCTATACATACGGATACGAATGGATTATGATTTTTTGTAATTTAAATCGAGTGCGAAATGTTGATAACGTTAATTTGATTGTTGTAAAATAATTACATTTTATAACAATGACATTTTATGATAAGACGGTATAGTTAATTACAATTTATATTGTGGTCTAAATTTGATATGTTGATAAAGATTCCATAAAAATGTAAACAACACCGTGAACGTGATCAATTTGAATTTCGCGCCACAGTGTTCATCCTCAGTCAGGCTGTATGTCACGAGGTGGAATAATGTATAGATTTGCTCAGTCACGTGACTAGGTTTTGTTGATAACTAGGTTATATCTAAACGCGTGCAAGCAATTCAGGGTTTTAAGATGGCAAAAATAAAAAAAAAAACTACGTAATGTATATATTTATTTAATATTTCACTAAATACAACGTCTAAAGCACATTTCGACAAATTATCGAGCTCATTTCTCGACACTGTACATTTGGTTTATAGTTTTTAATGGGTTACCATTTATTTTTCGCGCCAATTTTTAGGGTGACCAAAAGAAGGTAGAGAAGCCGCTCTCGTGACTAATTGGAAGCTTGAAAATGTTTCACGGTTTTCAGTGTGCACTCCTCAAACTAAATTTTTGTCGTACTTAACCCTGCTCTCGTGACATTATAACCGCCTTAGTTACAGTAGCGCTAGCACAAACGCCGCCACTGCCACACATTTCATTGTTGCCTGCTGTATGTAGATGTGCAGTGTTACCAGACCAGTTATTCCAAATTACAAAGACGCCACAGCTAAATTCCACACAAAGTTAAAAGTTCCATGAAAAATGAACATGTCCTTGTTTTACGTACTTGCCACGCCAACAACTTAACAAGATGAGATAACACCGATAATTTTTGGAAAGTGGGACATACAATACAGGTTTTATTGTTTAGTGAAAAAAAAATCATAATCCAAATAAAGACTGCAATTTACAATTTATAAACGGTCTCATACCTGGTGCAAAATATAAATCATAAAATTATATATATATATATATATATATATATATATATATATATATATATATATATATATATAAAGACACACAAACAGACACATACAATTTCAGACTTAACATTCCCTAGAATAATTCTAAATTTAGCATTTCACACAAATTCTCACATGTTGGCAACCCTGAGTGTTTGTTGGAAGCCTGACCTGTGGTTGGCGGGGCCGGTGCCGTTGACAGCAGCTTTGTTCTTCTTGCCCGGGAGTCTGGCCAGAAGACTAGGCGGTATCTCCGAGGTCGCTAGCGGCCGGAACTTGTACTTCACGCCATCTCGCTCCTACAACATACACAACAGCAGTTGTAGGTACAGCTTTGTACACTCACTACTACTCGCATATAACTCGGTCCTCTGAGGAAAATAATTTATACATCTGGCACCATTTTAAAGGTAGCGATAGCAACAGCGCGACGGAAGTGACGCGATGGGTGCAACGAGAGTAAAATAATGTTACAAGTTTGAGGAACACACAAACTTTATATGTGTGGGCAATTCTCATGAGTTCTTTTGGGATAGAGGTCTTATAGTTATAAATAAAAGAGTTAAATTAAGTACTGGATTTAATAGCTGACAAAGCTACGAAATACACAAAACAGTAATCAACCATAACTCTCACAACACAATTAATTACGCACACAATTAGTACTGTTCCACAGAATGTTAATTAACTTTGACAATTAAAGCACAAAAAATGTCTACCATCAATTAATTAAACAGTACAAATCACAATAAAATTCAATCATATATCCAATCAACAGTCTCTCTCAAATAGTGACAGTGTACAACCTTAATAGTCCGCCGTGGTGATGAATCGCCGTGTGCTGCGCAGCACCCCGAGTGCACCGCTGTCTTCACTCTTGAGGCCTTCGGTTCGACTCCCGTCGCGCACCTCCTCTTCGCCCGTCAGCCCGCCGCAGCAGTCCTCTTGGTTCGTCCAACACTGCTCCGAAGGTAGCCGCCTGTCGCCTCACAGTAGACTCTGACGTCACCAAGATGTCTTCACCAGTCTATCTCCACAACCATAGCGCCTTCCTCTAGCACGACCAATAGCGGACTCTCCTCGAATTTGTCGATTCAGCCCTTATATACTAGGCAAAACAGTAGGGAAATTACCGCATCACAGAGATCTAAAATTAGACATTTCATCATGTTTCGGACGTGATTCTAGTCACGTAGGCCGCTTCGCAGGGCCAAAACGCAGTTGGGACAGGTATCTATGACGTAGTTTCGGCGGGATTCCCACTATGAGACACCCGGGCTTTGAGTCATGGGCTAGCCCTCAAGGTGTTTCAACACAGGCCCCATCCAGCCCGCCCTCAGAAACGCGGCATGCAACAATAATTTGTTAGCCAATCAACGTAGAGCCTTCTGTGGCATCAGCGGGACAAAAATTGCGGATGGGAGTCGATTTCCGAGTAGAATGTTAGATGCTACAGTACAGGGTGTCCATAAAGTCTTTCCCTCATTACAAAAATTCATAACTAGAAAACTACAAATGCTAGCAAACTGCGGTTTGGACGAACATTATGTGCAACTCATAAAGTTTTTTTTGCCATATTAGGCAACTTCTACATGTGCACCGTTGGTGGCCCGTAGAACATCAAGGCGATATTCAATTTCTTGCCACGTTTTC
>PNEQ01047115.1:0-16668 GCA_003012365.1 Medauroidea extradentata
AAAATATCAATTTAACTAGCTAGGAGGAGGCAGAATTTAACTAGGCACCCTGTCCAAAGAGAAACTAAGATTTAGATTAAAGGTTAACAGTCAAAAGTAAATAAAATAAGTAAATACTGGATCACAACAATAGACTAAGCAAAGTAAATAAACAAACAATTAAGTAAACAAACCAGCTACCTATAGCCAAATGCTATAGTACAGATTTTAATTTGAAGTACTAGTATCAGCATTTGTGCTTCCATATGAAAACATGAAAATGAACTTAGTATACAAAAAGACCATATTATATTAAAAGAAAAACTTTATAAGCTATAGTAGCTTACATAAATTATGACAAACCAGTATGGTGGTACCTGTTACAGTTACAGTGTAGCCAACTATTAAACCACTCACAATGAGATAACTGTACCTGGTGCTCGTGTTCTTCCAGTTGTGCCTTTAGGTCACCCAGTTCCCTCAGAAGGCAGGCATTGGATTTCTCTAGCAGAGCATTCCTATTCATGACGGCCGCTCTAGCCTTCTCCATTGCTTTCACTTCTGCTTGTAACTGGTCTCTCTAAACAGTAGGTAACAGTCACTGTTAGGTCCTCTTCAAATCTGATTACCCTTTGAATACAAATGTTAGAAGTGAATCTCAGTAAGTGGATCCAAAGTTCTATCATTTGTGCAACATTTTATGGGGTTATTCCCTTTTCTGCATCACCAGAATTTCACTGGCATTTCTTAACCATCTTAGTTATGAAAGAGTATTCTGCTTCATCAGGGATAGTATGGGATCATGGTGGAATGAGAGGCATTAACCTCACTTCACTTGGCTTCCTATACAGTTCATTAGTTGGTAGGACCTTCAGCTCATGGTAACTCTGCTGTTACAGGCAAGGAAGGAATGCTACTCTTCAAGATTTCATCCACATTCACCCTGCCTGTATGGTCAACAAATACATTTTCATTTGTGGTTACAGAATAAACTACAGTAACATAACGTTGCATAACTTATTATATTCATTACGTTTCATAAAACTGTAATCTGCTCCACAAAAAACATGGAAAACTTGAGATAATCATAAACAAAATCATTTATGTCAAAGTAATAACAGAAATAATTTTATTGAACAAAATTTTGTCACTGTAATAAACAGTCCACTATTTTTGCTACATTGCTATGCTTTAAGAGTATGCAGACAGCTAGAAGTGAAATCACATCTACAACTTAGAACCAGCCAAATCTTTGGGTGATACCCCTCCTCAAATTTAAGACTGCACAAGCCTTTAGGTATCTTCTTGGATTATATTCAAGCATTAATCATGTTCCCTAAACATAAATTACACTCCACAAAGCAGGGCTGTGGAGTCGGTAACCAGAGCTATAGACTCCAACTCAGACTCCCAAGTTTTTCCACTGTCCGACTCAAGACTCCAACTCCGGCTCCAGTACTCTAAGACCAAGACTCATTAACATTGTGACACAAGCAGATTGTATATGTGTATCATCAAAACACATTTCATCAATAGGCATGTGCGAAGGAATGTCGAAGGAAAGTCGAAGTCGAAGAATTTAATTTTTTCACATCAGACAGCAAAGAAAAAAAATGTATCACAAACAATTGGTAATGCAAAAAAATATTTAAATATACCGTATTTACTCATGTAGCCTAACAAATTTTTTTCTAATGATTTTTTGGGTTCAAAACAGGGGGTGCATAAGATAAACGAGGATTTTTTTAGTGAGATTATAAATAACCTCCATAACTCGAAATTATATTACAAAATACTTAAATGTCAACGTATCTGAACAAAATCAACTTTAATTTAATGTAACATGAACACCTGCCTTCGAGACGTAACATTTTAGGCCTACTCCCTTCCAACCGCTAGAAGAAGCCATATTTACAACCACAAATTTCCACTTTGTACAAGAGGTTAATTTCTTTGTTCATTATCGCCGATGACAAAACTAAAATTACCGAAAATGGCAATTCAGATTTAAATGAATCTGATGTCTTTACGGTTTAAGATTAAAGTCATAATAAATCGCAGCCGTAATCTATAACGGGAAACGTAAACAATAACATCGTTGGCAACACCACAGATGAATGAGCAACACGGAGACACCACACTCCGTTAAGACTTTCTCATTTGTGATCGGGACCACGGCCATAATTCTAAGACCGTAATCGGGACCACTTTAATGCTGATTTTACTCTAAAGATTGCAGTACTACCTGTACGCAGTATTCTATGAATCTTAGTTCGGTGTTGTTTACGTAATATATATTCGCGGGAAAGCAAAATTACAGTGGTATTGAGCAAAAAAAATGTTTGGTGCGTAAGGTGTGTAGGGGAATATTTTTAATATGTCCCTCATTTAGAATATTCCGGTGTTTGGAAGTCTGGATAAATGGTACTTTACTGTACTTACTGATTTACTGGCTACAGATATTGTTTTTGTTGCGCCGGCGTAGTTTTGTTGGATTATTGTGACTCCGGCTTAAGTGAAATTGTGCCGCCGAATGTAGCCTAAACAAAATAAATAATTCACCACTGTGCCATGATTTTAAGTTTTTAAGTGAAAGTTATACAGAATAATACAATTACAAATAAACGGAAAATTACCTGCTCCACACAAATAATTTTGTCTGTTTTGATGCGAATTGTGGTTATCTTCGACTGACTTTCAACTCGAAGATTTTTATTGGTCAAAGACGAAGTCAAAGGAACAAAAATCTTTGATTCGACTTCGACAATGCGAAGCTTCGCACACCCGTATTCATCAACACGGAGTGAATAGAAACTTGTAAATTAACTTAATAACCTCTTTAATTATTTGCATAGTAACTACCTTCCAGATTCCCAGAAATTAATACTTGAATAATGTTCTAATAATTACTGGGATATCTCAAAGACTTTTATAGAGTATTAATTCTATTTAATGTTCTCCTTTACCTAAGCCTCTTTAAATATGTGCTTCATAAATTTGAGTACGTACTAGGATTTCAACATAAAATGTACAAAAGTAAATGTAAGATTTGTTAGCCAAGTCAGATCTGGAGTCAGAGTTGCTACATTTTAAGCGACTCCGACTCCACACAAAATTGCCAAAACTCCGACTCCCGACTCCACAACTCTGCTGCAAAGTACACAAGAAAATGTACGAAATCTTGAAGCACAGATGCGTATGAATCTAAAATACACTACACGCAATTAACGACTTTTCCTCTTTCATTTTAGCGTCCTTTCCTAAATCTATATGGAGACAATTAATACCCTGCCTCCCAGCTGTTGGACCATTGCAGACAGCACAGGCAGTGCCTTTCCTTGTCAGGTCAAGTATGGAATAAACTGACAGTGAGTAAAAAAACTTTGCAATTTTTTACTGTGATGCACTATTTGTCGCTTTATTTGTCAGGCATTTAATACTAATTCCTTTGTTTTATTTATTATATCATTACTAACTATTATCAGAGTATATACACTAGTGCTATTTATACTTTCATCTCGGTGGCAATATCATGGAAACTTACCCGTACACAGAGACGCTTTATGACAACCTCCTGTTTTAAGCTGGCTTTTTCCAGTCCTTGAATTTCGCTGGAGTAGTTTCTGTAGGCGGAATTGGCAGCAGATGTGTCTTGCAAGGCTTTCTGTAACATTTCCAACACAATAAGATGCAATTGAACTAACTAGCAATGTCTAAACCAAACTACGCAGATATAATACAATAACATCACTACATTTCCAGAAATGTGAAATGGAATCTCATAAATTACATATATGTAAATGTATGGAAAAAGCAAACTTTGTTGAGATCAACACACATGGTGACAGCAACCCAAACTTCCTATCTGGCCAGTGAAATGCTGTTACACGCAACTACTGCGCTCAAACTGGAATCACACTCAGGATATTACAATAGTGAGTGGCACATGAGGTGGAGGTGAGGAGAAGTGGTCCCGGTAAACATACAAGATGGAACATCACTAAATGGACGTTTCTGAGGAAGAGACACCCTCCCTCACAGAACAAATATCTGTCCAACTCATTGATCATTAATATAGGTTAGGTGGAGGCAAGATGGTATATTTCCTTTAAGCCAGCACCTATCTGACCGCATCATCACTTAGCTACCTATGCAAAGAAAAAAATGTACACACACATATATACAGGTTGTCTAAAAACAAATGGGCTAAATTGAAAACGAAAATGTAAATGGCAAAATGTTGTTCAACAGTTTACATGCACATTGTGGCAACATTGCACTTGAGAAGCCCCCTCTTGTGCTCCAAGACCAGGTATTATTTTATGTATGTTCTGTTGTGCCCACCTAGGCACCACACAGATGGGGCTCACGAAACATCCCTCGTCAAACGGGTCTGACCCGAGGGCAGTGAGGAAAATAGCAATATCAACTCTCTCAGATATTATGCCTGTATCATTCAAAACAATTTACAATTTACAGGCGTGCGAGCATGCACAAATCAAATATGGCAAATTAAATTACAAATCTGACGAATGAAGTTACCAATATCAGCCAAAAAACATTGAAGCGAAAAATATGAATTACATATCAAGATTAATAATTCTTTCTCTCATGCCACGTCGACACTCCGCCGGCCGCGAATAACAGTATACAGATAAAAGGAAAGAGAACCAAAGCAAATTAACGCAAATCGAAAAGAAAGATGAACCTTCAAAACAAGAGACACAACGTAAGATAATTAGAGTAAACTCACCAAAAGAATATGCCAGCCAACCGAGCATCAAAGTGGTGAGAGGAAGAGACGACTATTCCAAGGTAGCGGCGGAAATGGGTCTGCCGCGAGTCCGAAGACCAGAGCTGGGTGAAGGTGAGGGAAAGGCAGGGGAGGTGGAGCGGAAGCGAGGCACAAGAGGAGGGGAGGCGGCGAACAGTTCCGAAGACGCCCGAACTGGGCCAAAGACCGATGAGGGCGGGCGAGCACTTCAAAATGGAACAAAGTCTGACGTAGCTATGGCTCGTACATGGCCACTCTCAATACCCAGTTTTTTCTACACACTGTAATCCGGGGCGCTCACAAGGTGCACAGATCATGTAGTAGATAGTACATAACACGTCGAATCACGACGATAACCAAGGAAAGCATGCTGACCCAGCACAATGTCCAGTAATTGTAGAATCATGTTTGGACGGCTCACGATTTTAACCTGCACCCATAATATCGCCACAATGCAAAGTTTGAGCTTAAATTTTCTCAGTTAAGCAGTGCAGAACTTTGCTTTTAAAAATCCAGGATGCAGGAGTCGTCTGGTACAATAAATTTTTGCTAAAAGCGCGCCACTGCTGACCGATTGTTGCGACAGGCGGCTGGGACTGCAGACCCATCATTGTTGTGATAATTTGCAGTTTAGCGGCACTTGGCGTAATTCTTGTTGCCACATTGGTGGTGTACTAACCATGGGCGAATTTCGCTGGATGGTCGGGTCACGTCATAGGAGGGACGATGCCGTTTTATGGCGTACATCGTCCAGTTATGGGAACATTCTATTCTTAGCCGTGGTCAAAGAGATTCTGTACAAGAGGGTCGTCATCAGAGAGCTCCTCTACAGACTCCTCAAAGTCGGTAAGTCATTACTGGGAGAGGCTCCTGCCCCACTGTGCCATTCGGTTAAGTTATAAATATAATTCTTTACTTTGTCGCACTTGAAACACGAGATTGAGGTGATATATATTTAAATTTAAGTATTTTTCGGACCACCCCGTCATACTAGATTTTTGGGTTATAATTTAGTATTGTTAATGTAAGCTCTAAGAGTTTTAAAGGTTTTAATTAAAGAAAGTCTTAGTTTGAGAGCACCAGACATCGGTACATACATCCGTGAGGTTATTCTTAAATTTGTTGAAATTGTAACTTTGGTTTTATATTTGATAATGTCTTAAATAATTTATTATGGATAATGCCTGTTAGTCTGTCAGATTTTTGTTCGAAGATATTATTCTTAATGCAATTTTAATTAAAACTAAAGTTCCAAATTGGTGTATATAGTTCTTTCACTTTTACTAAATGTTACAGTTCTTGATAACTCATTTTATTCGCTAGATTTCCCCCGTACGATTCACTTATTTTTTTAAGGAACATTAGCTTACTGAAACATTGGCTAACTAAGTTAAGTAGGTTAAGTAACTATAATTCCCATATACCTTCTCCCAGCAGAGGGAGATAGCTACTATCCATATCCCGAGTAACTTATACAACTTCTAAACGTAAACGATTATTAACAAGGCATGTTGGTTTCTCTTTACGGGGCAGAAGTTGTAGTCATGTCTTTTTTATATATTAAGTAAACGTTTGTATAGTGCGATAATGTATTCTGACTTAAATTATACTTCATTTCTTCAAAAAAGACTACAAAGTCAGTAAACATTAACTAAAACATGTAGCGCAACATCTCTTAACAATACAATACAACATACGTTTACACGTTTCTTGTGAGAAAATAAAGTATTTTATCTTACTTCCTGAGATAAAACCTAGATTAGTGAAATATTCCAATGCAATTATGAGCAAAATAATGACCGAAAAAAAAATAACGAACAAGTAAAATTAACGGTAAATGACTATAAAAATATACGGCCTCAGTGTAGCATGTAGGCCTAACTTCAAAATAGTGTGTATAAACGGCTCGTGATTACATTTGGCCTAGTGCGAAATTATATGTAACCGATATATTTTGACGCGTACCCTTTCTACTTAGAAATTGTAATCAATATCAAAATCGCAGTCCATGAAGGAAAGCAAAAATCGAAAATGTACACAGTACACATAGCAAGTAATTCCTCAGGATGAAAGGCGAGGTTGGAGAAGAGAAGGAAAAAGGCGGAGTTACAATTTTATTTTTCGCTTGTGACGCCCACCCGGTGCCGACTTTGGCAGGCAACAGCACCGATGGCCGGGGCATGAGCTATGATGAGCAGCACATGGCGCATCTCGCCACACAGATGTTGCCAGAGAGAGAGAGAGAGAGAGAGAGAGAGAGAGAGAGAAGTGGATGCCGTTCTGAGAAACAGCTGGCGCAGGTCAGTGACCCATTTCACGCCTTGCAGCTTACGTGCAACAATGTTTCTTAATTAATTTTTACCATTTTTTTTTTTTTTTGCTGTTTTCATTGTCAAACACATTATTTGAGGGTTGAACTCGTACACCTATATTGCTTATAACGACGTTTTAATAGATCTCTGCAACTGATTTTCAGTTACAAAAATTTTAATTTTTTCCATTTGATTTTTTTATTGTTCGAGAAAATCTGTATATACGAGCGAAGTGTACATACGAACCGAGTGTCGTACGAGCGGGGTCTATTTTGTTTGAAATGGAACGATGTAATTAAAGTCTGCATGATTCGTAAATTATTGAAGTAACAAGTGTGTTAGTTTAGCAAGGATTTCTGGGCTTGTACAGGTATGTACAGACCTGTGCTAGTCTCAGGTCCAAGGCGAGTCTCTCATTGTTCTTCTCGAGAGTCTGTACTTCAGCCTGGAGGGCTGCATTCTGCTGTGCCCACGCCTGTTGCTGCACATTCAGTTCTTGAAGAGCCTGCAACAACACATTGCCACAGACACACAAGGCCCCTACCCTGGCACCACTTGCTGGCCACATCATCCAAGAGGGTGGGGACTAATCAGTACTACAATACTAATGCAACCAATATTATCCGTAACTGCTAGCTGTACAATTAGCATGTATGCTACAGACTAGTTTTTAATTTAATTTGTTGGGTATGTGTAAAAAACTACCCCAGAATATTTTTAATGTACAGCAGTTAAAGCATACTATGTACCAATTTTTATGGTACAACAAATCTCAATAATCAAATTACAATTAGTGCATTCTCTTCTTTTTCTTCTATAAATTTTACGTTTCTTTGATTTACTCTGAGTATATGAATCTTTGCTTCATTCTGTCAATTGTCACAACTGCCACATTTGGGAGTTGGAAATGAATTTACATTTACATGTTTAGTTACGTTAGTGGATGCCAGAAATATAAGTTTACACAAACATTTCGCTATTATATTGTTTTTTTGTAGTTGAGCACTGAGAGAGCATCATCATTTTCATTGGCTGGCATAATCTTCAGTTCATACTGATATCTGACCACACTACGTTCGTGGTCAGATAAAAGTGTCATACTGTCGTACCCTTAGAATCCAAAATAAAAATAAATTTTTCAAGCATTATTTAATAGAAAATGTGCTAGCAGCTAACTAATTTCCATTATATGTAGCACTTTGATACAGATGCAACATGTTTATTATTTTGGTTCTAGAAGAACATAGATTTAATACTAATTCTAGGTTCTTGTTCTCAAAGTAAAATATAGAGTGTCCACATAAAACCAGTCTGATTTCAAAATTAAATTTAAAAAAATCTGTTAGACATAGAAATCTCCAGGCAATGAGAAAACATTTGATCACATCCAAGCTGAGTGCCTGTCAAGACGATTGAAAGGAGGACGATTGACAGGAGCTCGCTAATTCAGAGGGTTTGTGATGTCAAACAGAGAGGACAGTGATAAGCCAGGCATGAGCGGCGGGAAGACAGGGGAGGAGTAAGGGCTGCAGCCCAGGGTTGGGTGTAGTGAGCGAGGAAGGAGGAGGTGGCATGGCTCATCAGGTCACACAGCCCCATGTCACTGAGAACATTGTCTCGTTACTTTTAATTACTGAAGCTCAGTGTCATTGTCACAAAAGGTCCCATCATAAACATCTTCGCAGCAACCTGTCTGAGCACTACCACACTGAAGACAAACACTCTCTACACACCTGTTCAGTCCTGTCAGCGCTGCCAACTTAAGCACTATACTACTAAGTTCACATTATGTATTACCTTTTCAGCTATCATGTTTATATACAGTGAAACCCTCTCAAGAAATTTCCAATTTAAGAAGTTTCCTGCTTAATAATACAAATAATTTGGCACCTTGTCTATATAAACATGTATAAATTAACCAATTTAAGAAATTTTCCTGCTTAATAAGCATTGTTTCTTCCTGTCCCATCACAAATGTATTAATAGGGTTTTACTGTACTACTATCCATGTATAACGGTTACAATGATTATAAATATAAGTAAATATAAATACACAACAAACAAATAAAAAAATTAAATTAAATATTAATAAATACAATAGATGGCTGAAATTAAAGGATACAGTAGTGTCAAATAAATAAAGGAAAAAAAAAAATGACTGCAACACATCTGCTGCCTTGTTTCCTAGAGTTCCTGGACCTATATGCAGTATGTAGGCATACATAATATTTAGTCAGTGCGCTCCAAAACAATGCAGTACATGTGTAACAATATAATCATCTATTCAGGCAAGTGGTAACCCAGAAACCGTTGGTTGGTTGGTCCCCAACATAGCAACCTTTCATGACATATTATATTTGTGAGTTGGCATTCTAGTCATTACAAGTAGTGCTTGATGGCACATTAAGAGCGAGGTCTACCACAATTTTCATCACCATATTTTTATTTTTATATTTGTATAAGTTATTTTTTTTTTCTTGTTTTAGACACAAAATGTGACTAATTTTTACTCTTATAAATATTTTTTATCTCACATAGTTTTTGCGTAATGGCTCGTTATAGTGTACTCCTTAAAACGGAAACATGCAAATTTTGATTTTTAACAAGCCAGTACGCGAAAACTATGAGAGATAAAAAAATTTTGTAACAGCCAAATTATTTAGTCACATTTTGTGTCTAAAGTAAGAAAAAAAAAATCTGTTAAAAAAAAGTGATGAAAATACTGTAGATCTCGCCCTTAAACAATCATGGGCAGCCAAAGTTAAAGTGTGCAGATGGACGAATGCCTGCAGCCAGCTTCCACCCATCTGTTGCTGTGCATGAGCAGACACAGACGGGGTTAACTAGGGTACTGTGCCTGTGGTGAGTGCCGCATGCATGACAGAATTATTCAAAGGGTAATTTCACAGGGTGTATGCAATCTACAATACACCCTAGACAATACACTGTATATGCATGAGAAAGGCAAGGAGCCAGCAGGACTGGTTATTAGGGTAACTGCACAGTGAACTGCTGGGCGTAGACAAGGACAGTTAGTTAGTTGTCCATCTTAACTCAGTTAGCTGTGGTTACTCGTGTGGTTCGAGGTTGTTTCTTTACAGAATATTATGTGTTTGCTTAATCTTCAACTGGACTGCGTTTCAACTAATATACCTAATTGTGTACTGCGTTTACTGGTTATGTCGTGCCCTGTTTTCACAAGGTCACAGTAAACCGTACCAGAGATAGACTGTGCTGAATCATAATGGTGTAGGCAAATAAAATAGCTTTCATGTGGATCACAACTGGTCTCTCCTAGGGTGCGGTTGTGTAATCGACAGGCCCAGAGTTCTGTCTGAAGGTAACGTTGGGACCCCTGCCAGGATTGCAGTACAAGGGGTAATTTGTTGCAATCATATGATATAGGAACCTGTGACCAAACGTGGCATCATTCTGAATAGCAGAGTGGTTCACTTGCCAGGACGTTTGTTGTGTGACAATGTGGCTCAAGGATCTTGTGGCTAGAGGGAGAGAGTAGTCATTAACTAAAGATTGATTATTTTCTTTCCTCACCTGACCATCAGCTTGAGCTTTTAACTGTTGAAAGTCAAAATTCAGTTTTCGGTAAGCTGCAATTTCATTTTTCTGAGCTACAATCTGAAACATAAACATATTCTAACACTGCGGAAAGACAGTCAAATGGAATTCAAAGTACTGAAAAAAAGACATTCATTTTTAATGAAAATTTTTTTTTTTAGGAATTACAAAGACCTAAATAACTCGTACATTCTTTGTTTATGGCCAATTCATGATATACATGTAAGCATGCAATACCTTCACCCTTCTCCCACTAAGAGCAGTGTGTTCACCTATGTGCAAAAAATGAGGGATGGTGGGGAAAGTGCACAGCAAGTTCCAGATAACCACCACCTTTCTGTGTTAATAAGAATGACACAAACAACAAACTAAAATATTAATAGCATTGTGGCCACGGACGTTATCATAACATAGTTTGTTTTCCAGCATACAATGTGATAGGTTTTTTTGTTTCAGGAAGATCTGCATGAAATTTTTACAGTATTAAACTGGGATAGGAGTGTTCATAAACATTTTAGGGGCTTGGAATGATGGTGGTGTAAGTCACTTTCAATAAGAGATGCTTTTTTAATTTATATTAATCATGTTTTAAAAGAAAGTTCTGTTCTAATTAATACACTTTATTTACTCAACTTTCAAAGTAAATTTCAAGTACTAAAAACTGGTGGTGTGCATTTAATATGTAAAAGCAATTAATAGTTTTTGTGACAATTACTTTACGTGCCTTTTTTTACACCACTATCATTCTAAGCCCTTCATTTGTCTTTGTATTTTATGTTAATTACCTTCGCACTCATGCTTGAAAAAAAAAAGCATAATAAAGACATATGGCCATACTGTGTGTACAGGATGGTCTGTTGCAAGGCGATACAAGTGCTCACCTCCATCTTCCACTTAAGGGTATGGTCTACAACATTTTTCAGTAACATGTTTTTATTTTTATATTCATATCAGATAATTTTTTTTTTCTTTATGTAGACATAAATTGTGACTAAATTTTGCTCTTATTGAAATTTTTAATGTATCACAGTTTTGCACAATGGCTCGTCAAAGTCAAAATGTTGCATGTCACGTTTAAAGAATGATACTAAAACCAACTAACTTACCAAACTAAGATAATCCACACTGAATAATGATGCTGTACATTGAAAGTATCCTATATAAAATTAAAAAATAAAATATTTTTGTATTAAAAAAATGCAAAAATTTAAAATTAAAAATTTGAAAATTTCAAAAGTGTTTCTAAACACAAATATTTTTATTTTAAATTTCTATATGAGATGTAGTCTACAACATCATTATTCAGGGTGAATTATATTAGTTTGCAGGACCGGAAGTAACGAGTTACAAGTAACAAAGATACTTGTAACAGTTACTTTTTTCAGTAACGTACATGGTAACAATTAGGTTTCAGTAACTTTTAACTGTAACTACACTAGACCCCCGATTTTATGAACCCTGGATTTAACGAAGGTAGCGATTCTACGAATACAATCTCAGGAACCCTCAAAAAATAACAAAATTATATGACAAAAAAAATTGTAAGTAATTACGTTGACAATGAATAAAACATACTGTATCTAATTCACGGCATTAAAATATGAATTGTAGAGTTGCAGTTATTACTTGGTAAGTCACAATATTAAAAATAAAACAAAAATAGTGAAAATCCGTTAAAAAATGTGACAGTGACAGTTTGAAAATCGCGCTGCAGCGGCGGCGCCGTCTGTGCCAAGCCGGCCGGCCCGTCTCCAACTACGACGTATTAGGATCTATATTGAGGTCGTACTATAGATGCAAAGTTGCAGCGAATGCGCATATGCTCATTTAACTATAGTACAGCCTTCTTCTAGGCTGATTCACGACGTCTTATATCTCTCTCATCTCGCGCCGAATGAGTTTACTTTTTTACACTAACCCTATAAATACAGTAATAGCGCGATATTTTTTTTATTGCGTTAACACCATACGTACTTAAAACAATTAACTTGGCGCATAATTTGCTTAAACAATGCGTTACTGCGTGTCGTAAAACGTGTGTTTCACAAGTGAGCACGATAATAGCGCTACCTATTTTCCAAGTGTAGAAACATTTGTCTCCGGGTATGTCAAACTTGGAAAATAATAATAATAATAATAATAATAATAATAATAATAATAATAATAAAATCGTCTTTATTAGGCGCAGTTAAGGCATATATACCTTCTCTTACACTGAACCCATATTAGGTACATACAACACTTATTTTAGAGATTAAAATTAAAAGAAAATAAAATAAAAATTAATAGCAATAAACTATACTACCTAACTAACAGTAATAGCCTTAATGTTTACAAAAGACAGCCACGCTGAACAGGCACTTGAAAGCTTTCTATAGTTTTATAATGTTTACAAAAGACAGCCATGCTGAACAGGCACTTAAAAAAC
This sequence comes from Medauroidea extradentata, assembly GCA_003012365.1. Lineage (NCBI taxonomy): Eukaryota > Metazoa > Arthropoda > Insecta > Phasmatodea > Phasmatidae > Medauroidea > Medauroidea extradentata. Next base: position 13,070 of record PNEQ01047115.1, read on the forward strand.
TTTATATAGTTTTAATTTTAAAACACAGTAAGAAGGAAACATACAATTAACACTAAGTTCAGTCATACGTACATTCATACAAGCATTCATTCAATATGTCAACTTTGAAGATCGTGGTCGCGCAGTAGCAAGCACTGCAACAGCTTCGTCTTGAATTGGTTGATGGAGAGATTGATACATTTATTTACGAAAAAGTCCTCGCCGCGAATGTTCTGACTCAACTCATTCCAGAATCTGGCAGCCGAGACACTAAAGGAGTTAGAAAAGTAGTTAGTTTTATGGGAATGTATTAATAATTTACTATCAGTTTTTGAACGGGTGCTTACTTCATGTGAGTGAGATAGGAAACTGAAGCGATTACGTAGGTAACCAGGAGAGTTGTCATGCAGCACTTTATTTAACAGCACAAACAGTGAAATTTTCTTCTTCCACGCAAATTCAACCATCGCAGTTTGACACCCCACCGCTATGTTATTTAATATGACGCTCGCCTCCCGAGCTTGTCCCTTTTGGAGGTTAAGCCTCACTAGTGCACCCCAGGTCTCGCCTATGTTAACGTAATTTTCCGATGCCATATTTTGTAGATGTAAGAAGGGTTGTGATGTTTTTGTACTTACCTGATGTCTTAATAACGTCCAGAGATGTAGGAATTTAAGGTTATAAATATGTGCCACGTGTTTTGTAAATAGTAACCACAGTTGCCAATGCCAGGACTGAAATACGGCAAAACGGACGTAAAATAATAATAGACACGTTTTTAAATGCATAAAAGATCTCTGTAAATAATTGAAGTGTATTCTTGTTATGAAACAGTGTAAATGTAATGTTATTTTTATTTTTCACGGCATCGTTGTTGTAATTTTGAGACCTGCAGGGAAGTTCAGCGCCATTTTTCCCGATCACGTGTTTTGTTTGGAAGAAATGCGTGGGTGTTAGGATGGCGACCCTGCAGCAGCAGACATCCCTTCCACCGCCTCCGCCATCTTACCACCCACTTAACGGGACTATTTCCCTCCCAGACCCCCTAACTCCGGGTATAAAAGGGGCGCACTGAGCCCAGATTCTTCAGAGTACGCTGGCAGCTCTCCGGGCTCCCGACTCTCGGCACACTACACACTCTACACCTTCCCACCTTAGGGGCTGGCTTCTTGCAAATGGAGCCCCCCCGCTTCCCCGGAGCTGGCTTCTTGCTAAAGGGAGCCCTCCACTCTACCGAGGCGACTTCTTGCTAAAGGGAGACCCTCAGCCATCCTGGAGGCGACTTCTTGCTAAAGGGAGACCCTCAACCCCCTACCGAGGCGACTTCTTGCTAAAGGGAGACCCTCAACCATCCTGGAGGCGACTTCTTGCTAAAGGGAGACCCTCAACCCCCTACCGAGGCGACTTCTTGCTAAAGGGAGACCCTCAACCATCCTCGAGGCGATTTCTTGCAAAGGGAAACCCTCCACCCCCTACCGAGGTGACATCTTGCTAAAGGGAGTCCCTCACCTCTCTTACCTTTACACTATTAGGGCCGTGCCGAGAGAAAGGACGACAGGGATGCTGTCACGCATATCTCCCGCGTCGCGGCATAAAAGGGAACACACCCCATAATACGCTCTAGCCACCGCGCAGTGCGCTACTCCCGGAAGTATTGTGTTATCTATGAGTTTGAGGAAATACCACGTGTATCAGGGCGCGTATTTATAAAGTATCCGTATATGTATCGCACAGCATCCGAGTATATGGACCAGTATATTTCAGATTAAGAAGTTTAACGTAATTCAGTGTATTATTGTGTCATAAAAACTTGTGTATAGTGAGTGTAATTCGTGTGCAATCTGGGATACAATACATCAGTGCAATCCGAATACTTTGTCATTATTATTATTTGTATCTATCTCTAAATGAGTAACCCCCAGGAAATCCTAGAGATACATATTAGTGCGAGTAAAATCAGTGCTCTACACGGGCCTAGAGAAAGGGCCGCCCTCGAGAGACGACAACACGTTCAGATGCCCATATCAAACCCACCTTTGATACCGTCCCCTCAGAAGATCCCCGGGCCACAGTTATCGTTTGAGGACTTCTGTCGTGAACAACATCGTGCGCTCACGCGCTCCCGCCCCGACGAGCAGAATTTGCCTCCCAGGAAACGTCGCCTACGCAAACGCAACCAGCATAGCCTTAGCCGTATCTTACGCCGCATGACCCGCAAGCCACCACCGCTCTTGAGTCCTATCAAGACGCAGCCCCAAGACGCCCCTCCGGCGCACCGACGTGTACAACAGCTTAAGAGCGAGGCGCGGCAGGAACCCCAGCCCCTGAGCGAACGCAAACAACGATTGCTGAGGGAGTAGTTCTAACATACCAGGTGAGTGAAGTATAACCTGACCCAATTAAAAAGAAGCACTCTGCCCCCTTCTGCACGATCCGAGCGTGGCTCCCCTCGGCTCACTCACTGAGGCACGCCTCGGGCCGAAATCCCGCGATCTCCAAGGGACACAGCCCGTCTTAGCCGGCGACGGCTTCCTTTCACATCCTCCCTCAGAGGCGACATACCGCAACCGCAAAAGGGCTGCGTCGAGTCAAGCTCTTCGTGGCGCCCAACGTGGGGCCACAGAAGCATTCAGGGAGCAGAAGCTAAACCTCCAAAACCCTGAGACCCCATACCTCAGTTCGAAGTTAACTGCCAAAACTTCGTGGCGCCCAAATTATCCGCTAGAAGCACCATGTCGGACCTTGGCTCTAACGAGGAGGAGGCCTCTCCTTAATGCGCCGCCGACACATGTACCCGAGAAGGGACCCACCAAATTGCCTGCGCGCATTGCGGACGACGATTTCACCATACATGCCTCGGATGGGCAGATGATCCTAGGAACACCGAAGGACTCGAATATCGATGTACCGACTGCTATGAGCGACAGAAGAGATGCGCTCACACCCTTTGTACCGGGGAAGGCACCTACAGAGTTCAGTGCCATTCATGCCCTGTCTTGGCTGGGCCGACACCCCACGAGAGTTTCAGGGACTTGTCTTCAGGTGCGACGCCTGTAAGACAATCTCCGCCAACCGCCAGCTAGAACCTGCCGAAAGTCAGGCACCTCGACCCCCTGACAGAGGTAACCCAGATCGACTCCTATTACCACTATTTCATGGGAAACCCTTGGAAGATCCCAACGAATTCCTGCGAGAGTGCGAGGAAGAGCTTACCATAAACCATATGCCTCACAAACATTGGGTCCTCAGGACGCAACGCCAACTACAAGGAGCAGCACTCTCCTGGTGGGAGAAGTACGGAGAATATGTTTCCAACTGGCAACAATTTCGAGATCGCCTCACAAACCGCTTCTCGGGACTCGAGGTCAAGACACAACTTACCCGAGAGCTATACAGCACGGCCCAGAGAGTAGACGAAGACTCAGAGGCGTTTATACGAAGGAAGGCCCAGGTGTATGAGCGCGTGCACCCTGGAGAGGAAGAAAGTACATGCATCGCCACTATCCTAGAGATGCTCAAGCCCAATTTCCGGTCCTTCCTCCGGAACCCTAAACCAGAAACAGTGGAGGAGCTCATAGAGAGAACCAAGGCCTTGGAGCTGGATCAGCCCTCCACCAAGT
>PNEQ01047116.1:0-16669 GCA_003012365.1 Medauroidea extradentata
TGGTGTTTATTATTATTACGTTGAAGTTTAATATTGCAACATCAAATGTTTTAGCAAAACAGACGCAATTTCCAACAAGGTTAAAATTTTCCGCACATACACACACGTACATAAAAACGGGAAACAATAAATTTAACGGACTAACACAACAGTCTTGTTTATAGACATCAATAACAGCTGTGCGGCCAACTTTATAATTACTTAAATAAATACTGTATTTCACTACATAAATAGTTACAGTTTTGTTTTTTGTGAAGGTAATATACTTGTTATTTATTTCCTAGTGAGTTTTGGTTATCTATTACGCCAGTTTTTTCTTATTTCCGAACAAATTAAGCTCTGGTCGTTTTTCTCCCATTAGAGACAATGTAAACATCTGCTCGCATGGGTGCTGAGTGACGTCATTGCGCAGTAGCGATGTATTTCGATCGCCGATCGGACAGGCCTGTATAGTTCGGCCATGCCCTGAACCGGTTTCTTGGCCGCTGCACGTCTTGATGCAAGAATGACACAAGTTCTAGTGCAGATCTCACAAGAACAACACGCTATGTACAACTATATACAAGTCACCAAACAGATTGCTTACCTGAGGGCAGTAGCATGAACAAGGACAGAGATTTACACGTTACGTTAGGTTTACATGTGGCGGTGCTTCCTAAATTGGACCAAAATTATTTTATACATTGAGGAGTGTACTACTTCTAAAGAAATAAAAATGTACGATAAAATGTATGAGATAAAGTGTTTCTTTTGCAGGGTGGCCACCAAATATGGATTTTAAAATTCATGCATTTTTCAAGGTTTTTAAGGTCGAAAATTTAATTTTTCAAGGAATTACCTGAACAACTAAACTTTAGTTCTACACACATATTTTAGTTACACAATACTTATAAACTTGCCTGGATTACAAAATACTTTAACTATAAACCAAACAAGTATAATTGCTTCGTAAAAAAAACCACACAAGAAATGGGTAACAATGATTTCACACAATGCTTTGAAACTGAGTAAACTTACCATAGTGCACTTCTACCTGAAGTCTTTGTAGTTGAAATATATGTCCCATTCCAATAACTTTAGCCATGAATCTCCCATAAAAAAATTGGCTAGGTTAACAACTTTGGTTTCTTGATGTCAAAGAGGAAAGGCAAACCATGCTGTCCTTTTATGTATGAGAAGCAAAAAAGTTTGTTTCACTGTTCATATCTTATAGAATACTCAAATATTAAATCACAAAAATTCACAAAAAAATTAGCACTTTTCACACACAACAGAGAAGTAAATTATCTTTTCCTAAATGTATTAGTTTTATGTTATAACTTTAATTCTGCTGTCTATGATATCTGCTTCCCTCCTGGCATCTTCCATTATTTAAATTTTCTTGTGGGTCAGCTCCTTTAAAACAAGTAAATCCAATTTTTTTTTTGTTTCTTGTTTTTTTCTGTTCTCCTCGCAGTTCTTCTTTGCTTCTAGAGCCTGTTTGTATGCCATGTTAGCATTACGGGCAGCATGTATGAGAATTTTAGTTACAGTTACATTTTCAAATCCTTCAAGAGCAGTCACTGAATCATAAATAGTTCTATGAGCAACCAAAGTTTCCTCTCTCATATTTTCCACAATACAATCTGCATTGATGGAGAAGCCTCTTTCAACATTGGCATTTCCATGTGGTAAAATTAGGATTACCTGAATTACTCCCTTAACAGTGGCCAAGTTGTCATCTGTGCCAATGAGATTCATCCAGAATTTGTCTAAGCGAGTTTCATTACGAGTAAATGATGTGAATTGCTCAGTCTTGCCAACACAGAGACTCCTGTATTCCTGAGCTGCATTGTCTGCAGATGTTCCATCCAAATGATTTTTTGTTACCAAAATATCCAGAAGAATTTTGAAACAAACTTTTCCAATTTCTTCATTGACTGCTACAGATGGATCAAGACAGGATATAGCTTTAGTTAACCTGTACTTCAATGAAGACTTGTCCATCATATTCATCACAAATTTTTGGAGTCCATTCCTGCATTCGTGTTTGAAGGACAAAATTTGTAGTTCAGAAAGTCCCTTACACTTCCTAAGTTCTTGTTTGGTTGCAAACCCTATTTCCACATTTTTGGAATGGAGTAGAGTATCACTGTTTGACACATCTGTAGACTTTGACACTAAATCTGGTTTCACAAAACGCTTCATAACAGTTTGGACAGCAGAGTTCAGGGCTGAAAACAAGAAAGGAGCAAGTGGCCAATCTGACTGAAAACCTCTCAGAAATGGTTCCACGTTACAGGCAATGCTTTTGAAAAAGACAAGCTTTGGGCCTAGCATGGAATCTTTAATATGCTTTTCAACAATTGAATAACTATGTGATGAAGGCTTTGTCTTGTCCTTTTCTACAGCATCCACAAAGTCTTTAAGATGAGGGAGCATTTCCAGGGCCCTTTGTGCAACAGGCACATTGTCTAACCATCGGATGGGGCAAAACTTCTTTGGGAAAAGGCTAGAGTTTGTGTGGGCAGTGTACAAAGCATGACGAACTGGCATATCTTTAAAAAAATTGTAAACTGCTCTTAGAAAATTCACCAGGTCCCAACCAGTTGCAAGCACAGCATTTTTGAATGCATTATGCAGTGTGTGGAGACCACAACTACCTATGTCTAATTTTTCAGGATTATCAGGAGAGCTATTTTTCATTACATTTCTGAGATCATTAAGAAATTTGTGATTAACGTTTGGCCCATCCATTGATACTTGAACAAGGTTCTCTAGTTTAAGACGTGGTAAAGATTCCATGAATGCCTTCAGAAGATCACTGGCTTTACAAGTGCCCAGAAATGCAGACGTATAATAACGTGTGCAAACCTCACTCTTAACTCTGTCCCAAAATCGAACGTTCACATCCATTTGCTGACGTTGACACTTTATTTAAGGATTCATCAAAACCAATGACAAAATGTCTACATCCAGAAACCACCTTTTCAAGCTCATGCTTGAAAAATGGTGCTAAACCGAAGAGAAAAGTGTAGCCTATTTTTGTTCTTTGTAACTGTATTCTTGAAGGAATTTCACTATCCGAGAACATTAACTGAAACAGACCTACATCACTGCCTGCAACTCTCGTTGACTTATGTGACATAACACATTGCAAGCACCACAAAATTTCAGCTTTAGTAATGTTTTCATTTAAAATTAATTTCTGAAGACTACTACATGAACCTAACTTTTGTGCTACTGGTTTCGTGTTAATATCTATGGATTCAATGTTACAGCTATCTGTGTAACCTAATGGTGTTGACCCCGTAGGTAGACTTGATTTTTCTTCTGATGAAATAACTGTTGTGGATGAATTAACTGATGTGGCTGACTGTAATGAAACTGTAGTGTGTGATGAAGGGGCAAAGAAGGCACTGATAGCTGGTGAATCAAGTGCCTTTGCCCTGCCTTTGTGTTTCATACCACACATATAGCTGGTAAGAGCCTGTAGCCCCATGCTGCTGACTGATATCAAAGCTGTTGGGCATAAAATGCACTTAGCTACATACGGATTTCCCGGAACTTCTTTGACCCAATCTTTGAAAACAGGGTCAGACAACCAACCTTTCTGTAAAGAAGTTTTACCATGGCTTGTCTTTGAAAATGACATTCTTCATAACCTGGAGAGGAGAAACAGCCGGTTCACAGTCCACTGCCTGTTTTTCCACCTGAACACTGTCTCTTGCAACTTCTTTATTCTCCTCTTGTCCCTGTATACTTATACTAACACGTTCACTTGCTTCTAGACCCCTACTCCCTTCTGGTGTGTTCTTTCCATAGATGCTACTTTGGTACACTGGTCTTTCCCCTTTCTTGAGGGGGGATGGAATCAGATGACATCGATTACGCCTGTACCTGCTACCCTCTGCTTCAACAATGTATGCTCTGGGAAGTCTTAGCTCTGCCGGTGTACTCACCACAACTCCATATATTTTTAGATTGGTTATCCATACTCTGTCCTTTTTTTTTATTGAAGGTAGTTCCTGCACCCTGTGACGTTGATTGTACCATTGCCGTTGGTATTCTTTTCCATCTTTCAGCTGCTTCTTCACCTCCTTGAGACCTCTTGCGAGTCTTGCATTCTTTATGGCCAACGAAGGTACGGTCGTTCGAACTTTACGCCCCAACATAATGTCCAGAGGTGAAATGCCCCCAGTCAAAAGTGTGCTACGATGAGCGAGTAAAGCCTCAGAAATGTCGCCTCCTTTAGTCAGAAGTAGTTAAGCAGTTTTTACTGCTGCTTCAGCACACCCATTCGATTGGCTATAATAAGCGCTACGGGTGATGTGAAGGAATCCAAATGCCTGAGCAAACTGTGAAAACACACTCTTGAACCGAGGACCGTTGTCAGTCCGTACAATCTCCGGTATGCTGAATCGAGCGAAAATGCTCTTGCACACCTGCACAATGGCCGCTTCAGTTAACTTGCCTAATTCTATTAACTCAAAGTACTTTGAATAATAATCAGACATCACTAGGTACCACTTTCCTTGACATTTCAGCAAGTCCACCCCCACTTTTTGCCATGGGTAATCAGGTATTTTCTCTGCCACAAAAGGTTCTATCGCATTAGTACGGTTTTCCACACAAACTGGGCATGTTTGGACGAGGTTTTGCAGTTGAGTGCTTAGCCTTAACCACCAGACAGATTCTTGAGCTCGAGCCCTACATCTTGTTATCCCTAGATGGCATTTGTGTAGTTGCTGTAAAACATAAGCTTGCAGTTTCTCTGGGATAATTAATCTGGTACCTTTCAGTAAATATCCTTTACCCACTGAAATGTCACCACGATAGTGATAGTATGGTTGCAGTTCTATAGGAACATGATTTTTTCTTGGCCATTGGCCCTCTGTATACTGTCTCAATTTAATATATACTGAGTCCTGTTGTTGTTCTTTGATCTGTTCCATGATAGTTTGAGCTACTGACAGGTGATTTATAATCATATTAATCTGCATCTGAGTATCTGGCAACAACTCATCGTGAACATCGACTTCCTGCATAGGACTTCTGGACAGGTAGTCTGCTACAACTAACTGCTTCCCTGGTGTATATATAACCTCATAATTGTATAGTATTTCATAAGTCTGATTCGGAACCGCTGAAGCCTTGGAGACAGTTCATAGATGTTTTTGGACATCAATATCTGTATTAAAGGCTTGTGATCTGTTTCTATGATAATTTTTTTTTGGCCCAGCACATATTCTTGTAGCTTATCACATGCCCATGTCAATGCGAGTGCCTCTTTCTCGATTTGAAAATAGCGGCATTCAACTTTAGATAAAACTCTAGACCCATAACCAATTACCTCTCGAGTTTTGTCTGGATTTTGCTGGAATAGTGCAAACCCTAGCCCATATGACGAACTGTCAGCACTAACAATCAACTCTTTCTCTGCATCAAAGTGTGCTAGGCAAGGTGACTGCGTAATCAGATCTTTAGCTTTCAAAAAAGCTGACTGTTGATCCCTGCCCCAAACAAATGGCTGATCCTCCTTCAGGAGATCATTCAGAGGCTGCAGCACTTGGGATCGGTTTGGGATGAAACAGCCAAAATAGTTGACCATTCCCAAAAATTGTAACAATGCTTTCTTATCGACCGGCACTGCAAACTCCGTAATAGCTGTAACTCTACTGGGTTCCGCCTTAATGCCCTCAGCCGATATTTCATGGTCTATAAATGTAACTGTACTCGCTCCAAATACACTTTTTTCCTTGTTAATAGTAATGCCAGTTCCATTATACTTTTCCAATACCTGGCGCAATGTTCTGTCATGGTCTTCCACCGTTTCTCTGAATACTAGCACATCATCAACATGATAAACCACATTAGGAATTCCTTCGAGTACCTGAGCAACTTTTGAACTAAAATACTCAGGGGCACAATTCAATCCAAATGGGAGCCTTTTATACATTAAACGCCAAATGGTGTAATGAAAGTTGTTAAATGTTGGCTTTCGGTACTGAGGGGCACCTGATAGAATCCAGAATTAGCATCCAATTTGCTGAAGATCTTTGCACCGTTCAGTTGAGACAAGATGTAGTGAATTTTGTGGATAGGGAACACTGATCGGAGGACATCCCTGTTTAGTTCTGTGAAGTCGCCACAAATTCTCACTCCATCACCTTTGGCAGCTACCACCATTGGAGCGCAGCACTCTGTCGGGACATCGACAGGCGTGATGACGTCCAGTTGAACCATCCTCTTAAGTTCCTGTTTCACTTTGCTCAACAATGGTAGGGGGACCAATCGAGGACTTGTCAGAGCGAACGGTTTAGCCTCCGGTTGAAGGTGAATTGTCATGTCACTTTCCCATTTACCTAAACCTGAAAACAAATTTGGGAACTCTGCTTCTACATTCACACGGTGCACCACCTGGACCACTTATAATGCCAGAATAGCATTTTTACCCAATAATGGGTGAAGAAGTTTGCCAATGAAATACACTTTCACTAGTTGCTTGCATCCTTTAAACTGTAATGTGAGATCCTTACAGTCTACTACTTCCAGACTATGTCCATCTGGCCCGCATACTTTAGGAACTCTGATTCCTTGTTCTAAGTCTCCCGAGTCCAGCATCTCGCTAGGCATGCAGGTTATGTCAGCTCCAGTGTCAATTAAAAATTCCACTGATCGTTCCATCTCTGCTACTTCTATGTGTGCCTTAAATGGATTAGACTGATTCGTCTCATGTACAACTCCTATTACAAAGTCCAGTTCTTTGCTCGAATCTGAACATTCACGGATGTACTGAAGTGATTTCTTGGTCTTGCACATCCGAGCAAAATGACCTTTGCGTTCGCAGGAGTAGCAGGTTATATTCTGGGCAGGGCAGTTATTTCTGATGTGTGTCCCACCACACTTTCCACAGCTGTCACTAGTCCACATAGATAATTGACTTCTGGCACGATGATCACTGGAATCCAAGTTTATATGTAGTGGTTTGGTTGACACAAAACGAGTACAGTCTCTACGATTTAGACCTGTATCTGATTTATGGAGGGCCCCCTTCCTTTGTACGGCATTTACCTGCTTTTGGTTTCCACCTAACTGTTGTGACTGCGATGCTTGTAGCTCATCCTGGCGGCACATATTAATAGCATCTTGCAAGGTTAGGGAACACTGTAGCTGCATTTTCTCGCTCAATGCGACGTCTTGCATCCCAACTACGATTCTGTCGCGGATAAGTTCCTCCTTCAAGGTGCCGTAGTCACAGGCATCGGCGAGGTTATGCAGGGTAGTGATGAACTGTTCAGCCGTTTCTCCTGGTTGTTGAACTCGCGAGTTGAACTTGAATCTTTCAAAGATTATATTTATGCGCGGCTTGAAGTGTCTATCAAACGCCTGTACTAATCCCTTGTAAGTCCACCCATTTGCGGGTTCCTCAAACGTAACTATCACTTCGTCGGCTTTGTCCCCTAACACATACATAAGTAAGTCCATCTTCTCTTTATCCTTGTATTTGTTCTGTCCGCTTAGGTTTAGGTAGCGATCAAATCTAACTTTGAACCTAAACCATGCATTGGGGTCGGTGAAATCCAGAGGACCCGGTGGTTTAAGCTGTTTTCCAATCACTAGTGATGATTCGCGACTTTTTACTTCCTTGTCTCTGTCCGCCATTTTGAGGTTTAGCTCGCAATCCGAGTTCCAGTTCTAACATCTAATTAATCATAAATTCTGCTACTATGAACTCCCGCGATCCCACTTCTGACACCATGTTGTGTTGGGTTCGGCTACTACTACAAATGATACGATACGCCCTTGCGTTCTTGCGGGAACAATGCTGTAACTCGGCTCACATTCCGCACCTCCGTCCCGGCCAGCCTCTCCAGGTCAACTGCCCGCTACCAACTGCCTGATACAACACAATCGAGCAAACGGGAAGCGAGTAATTTTATAACCTCACTTTGTTAAGAAATACAAATTATAACATACTACCTAGCATGCGTAATTATTCTGTTATTTATTTTTTATGTTTTTTTTAAAATCACTGTAGTGCTCTTCTCGATGAACGTCCGGTAGGACTATTATTCCGCGTGATTTTCTTCAATAACCAACACTGACACCGTAGTTACGTAGGTAGTTCACAAACGACGGACTTCGTGAATGTAAATACGATACACGTTATTTTTTTTGCTAAACAATTATAAGACCTGTTGCAATTAATAAGTAAATAAGTCAACAAATGTGTTCAATCACGCTACAAAATTATGTTAAACCGTAGCCATCTTGCTGAAACATGAAGAAACAAACGAAACAACTACCACTGGTCGCTTATTTTTTGTAACCATAATACTAGGCATATTTTAGCGGTTTAACATGTACAGCATCATAAATTGTAGAAGGAAATTTAATTATGCAGCTGCATTAAATGAAAATTAATATTCCGTAATTTTCTTTTACAATAGCTTCTGTCTCGTCCTATTGCGCATAAATACAGGAAATAGTGGCGAAAGTAAACATCCTGTGAACAAACCCTGTAAACATCCTCCTGCCTCAGTTGCCAGAAAAGTGCAAACACCCTTAGCCTGGTTGCAGCATGTTTGCAACCACTGTTGTAAACAGGAGCGCTAAAATGCTCTGTTCACAGGTACCCACTACCAATTCAACCGCTAAAATACGCCTCTGTTTACACCTACCGTGATACTAGAAAATATTTTGCATTTTTAGTTACGGTTAAATCTTGATTAAATAAGGGGTTATTAAGATAAAATTTCTGGAAGTGAACATTTAGGTTGACACTGCGAACAGAAAACGCTAACCTGTTACTACAGACATGCGAATTCACGGAAAAAATTCCCAGCAGAGAAAATAATCCAAGTACAATTCCAGGTTTTTTCCCCGACGAGAAAAATTCACGCACATTTCCCAATTTTCAAGGTTGGTGGCCACCCTGTTTTGGTGGCATCAATTGTTATTTAATTCGTAACTTTCCGACTTAACGACATCGGATCCATCGACCTTGGCAATCTAATGACATAATTTCGAGGAACCCTGGAAAAATTAATATTTTCAAAATTGATCAAAGCTAAGCAAATTGCAATAGACTGCAGTAAAACGTTATTTAAAAATAATTGTGTGTTCATAAACAATAACACACTGCAGTTTTCATTACTTAGTAATATGCAGCTATGAAACAAAAAAAATCTGAAAAAATGTTAGAAACTTTGGCTGGAATGTAGGCCTACTTGAAGCGCGCCCCTGGTGAGTTAGGCTGTCCGTGCAAAATCAACATATTTGAGACGTGATGACTAATGCTGCCTTATCTCTTCTTCTCCTCCACGCTCCCTCCACCGTTCACGCCTATCTCACACTTTTCCACGCGCCCTCCTCTCTGCACTTCCTGCTTCTTACACCTACACATCTTATCTGTGCCATGCATTCAGCCACCTGATGTGCGCATAGTAGGTTAACGGTATTGTATTGTTCGACTTGTTGCTTGTCCGTGGTGTATTTTGCTTGGAGTGTGCTGTTCTATGAGAAACGCATGGCTAAAAACAGATAACACCCTCCTGACTGTCCACGACAGCCAATAACCATTTACCCCCACCCCACCCAACAAGCCAGATTGTGCTCATGTGTGCGCGCATCAACTGCCGGTGCCGACATTTCAGTAGATGCAAATGTTAATAAACTGTTATGAAATTCCACAGTAAACAATAATGTTATTTGGTATTTTTTAGCCCGCTAGGTTATGAGAGATCAGTAGCCGTCATATTAAAATTCTTCAATTTTCACTTTAAGTTCCACACAATGATATTTATCAAAACTTCCCTTCTGACATGGCTGAGATACTACCTTCTTAAGCGTTACCAAATTGTCACACCGTCACTACTTCGATTTGTTTTTGACTGTAGTAACCTTCCGTAGGAAGAAACACATTTTTTTCTATGAATGGTCATATGTATAGTACAAGCAATAGTAGTTCAGCAATGCCAACTGTATACAATGTCAGAAACTATTCCCTCTGCCTTGTTGAAGCACAAAACAAAATAGAAAAATTTTAGGCCTAATTAAACACAGAAGCAGGTACTAATCTCCCTTAACCAACTAGGTAAATGAAAGCTTATTATGAAGAGTATTGTTCATAACAACATATGCCCTCTAACTACTATATAGTGCACCATCCTTCCATAAGACATGTAAAATTACGTATTTGCATATAACAACAATCTGCTATAAAGACAAATTTTTGTTGCACTGGAAGTTGTTATAATGAGATTCCACTGTAGGTGGTAAGAGAGTTGAAGTACTCACAAGTTGGTACTACAGTAGAGCCCCGATTTAACGAACTCGGGAATAACGAAAACAGCGATTTAACTAAAGGATTTTCAGGAACCTTCAAAATATAACAAAAAAATGTATTAAATAACTAAGTGACTTTGATAAAATGGAATATTAATTGTAATTTAAGTCCTTTAAAAATACTAGCACCGACAGCAGTATATTCTTATTTCTCAGTACAAAAGCTTAAACCATCCATCGAGAAAAAAAAAATCGTTAAAATTCGTTGAAAACTTTGGCCGCACAAATGATTTTGAGATACACATGCGCGGGCATGGCAGAGCGAGCACCTAGATCCTCATCCTGGCGGCTAGCGAGTGAACGAGCATCTAGGTACCCAGTCTCCACAGCACAGCAGTGGACAGCACAAGAACCAATTCATACATAGTGCTTCGCGCCTCCACTAGAATGCGCTGCACTGCAGCATGCTCCCTCACATACTCCTTGCTATTACCAATAGAATGCAGTGGTGTGCAGTGTGATTATTCACACTCGCGTCCCGTGATAAAACAAGAGAGTTTATAAAAGATACGTAATGTTATTTATACAGGCTTTTTACAACAAATTTACTACCGTAAATGTAAATAATTTGTTTCTCCGATGCTAAAAAACGCTTGAGTGTAAAGTATTTTTAGCTAGCAAACCAACGAGTTTGTTTCACGACAGCGGCTGCATACAAGCTATAATGGCCGCTGCTGCGCGTATTCAATTATTATTTTACCGTTGTCTCGCAAACTTTTAATCCAGTTTTCTTTGCAGTTTTATTTTTTTACAATTTTTCATGGGAATTACCTTAATTTTGACGGTGGAGCGGGCGGGAGATAGACGAAAAGATTGACGACTCGGCGGTGTTAGTCATCACGTCTCACGTGTTGATGGCGCACGCAAGGACGGCCTAACTCACCATGCGCACGCTCGCCGAGCGTTGCACTGACAGTTTTTTTAAGTTTATTCGCCAATTTTTTTTTCTTTTCACGGTTGTGGCTTACCAGTTGACGGTAAATGCGTTTTGTTATTGTTTTGAGCCAATATACTTTTTTAAAATTACCTTAAATTCCAACCTAACATGCCAGAGTATTTAACAATTTTTTTGTTGATGGGCCGGGTGGGGTGGGGGGGGGTAAGTCAGATTTAATAAAACATTGATTTAGAGTAAATATTTTCAGGTCCCATGGCATTTCGTTAAATCGGTGTTCTACTGTACTTGACAGGAAATCACAAAAAGGATGAACAAGTTTTCTTGCCTGAGTGAGTGCATGGTTAACTTAGCAGCCAGAAAGAAAACTAGGGTGCGGAAGGAAGATTCAAAATAAGGAGGCTGGTACTATGTTTACGATTATCCAATATTGAGAACTGGGTTTACAGGGATCTGGTTCTGTACTGATGAGGTAGATCCCAGCGTCCAAGACATTACTTTTTATTTAATAATAGCAAAACCTTTTTACACAATGAAACGTTCAATCGTCAACACTAAGTGGAGAGTCTGTGGCCATGTATTGTAGGTACACAAACATGCGACAAGTGTTCAGTACGCTTGGACGTCTCAGTGCTGCGTCCACTGGATTGCCTTGATGTCTACCCCTTCCTGTATCATTTCCCACAGTGGACTGCAACAAGAACACAAGTACACCCATCACCACACACATGTACTGCACTCAGCTGCAATGCAGTACCAACATCATGAAAACAAAGTTTTCATTAATGCAAAGTGGTTTCATTCTACCTTGCAAACTGACTTAAAATAAATATTAATTTTCATGCTCTAGAAAAAGTATTTTACAAGAAAACACAATGTTATATAAACCGCACTAGTGAAAACAACTACTGAACTGTAATAAATAAAAATGTATTTTCAAAGATGCACAACCTGAATAAAAGTTCCGGGACATTTTATTGTTTCATTAAACCAATCTTAAAATTTTAGAGTTTCTTCATACATGTATTTACAATATTGTGTGGTATATAAGTGCAGAGCAATAAAACACTCAAAACAACCAAATTATAATCAATTTTAAATATCAAAAATGTATTACATATTATAGGTTTACTACATAGCACATGCAAAATTTTAACTACAGTATTATTACTTACAGTATAAAATCCAATAAAAAATAGTATGTGGCTAAAATTTTCAATCCACGAATCAAAATTTCATAAAAATATAAACCTACCAAATCCTCATAACCGACTGTACAGTACTCCTACAAGAAAAAAAAAACTAATTAAAATAAAACAAATATCCTATCAAAACATACTGCAATATGAACTAGACACCAAACAAAATCCACAGTAAAATTCTTTACAGCAACTGTTACAAATCTTCAAGATCTGAATCAGATACTAATTTCTAGATAGAGAGAGTCTATAAGAATTTTAAATGGTGTGAAATGCATGGCATGAAACCTTCAATGCTGGTATTACATTTTAAAATATTAATTATAAAAGCACAACTACTCCATATTGTTATTCTGATAAATCTACGAAATTCCTTGTAGATCATAGAAATATACAGACAGTACCTACGTATATAGTACCAGTTTCAAAGTTAAATTTTTTGTACAATTGAAGAAGGCCGTTACACTACTATTTACAGTTTTAATAAAAGACACGATGCACACGTATTTAGAGGGCAGTACTTGTACTTAGATCAAACATACAAGCACGTAAGAGATGAAGACATTTCTCCATAGAAGCGCAGTTGCGATGTTTCGCCAACTAGGCTGGCTTCATCAGGCAGCAGCGAGTGAAGGCTGATCACCACTCCCAGTATTACTCCAAGTTGAAGGAAAAAACTTAGTGTTTACGAATACTTTGTGTTAAAGAGACATTCACTGTATTAAATAAACAGAGCTACAATGGCAGTGGTGGGAAAGGGGAGAATAGTTGTCCTACAAGCAGCAGGAGCTGTTACCTCATCTCGCGCAGCCTCTGGACGTGCTGCACACACAAGTCCACCAGTAGGTCTACCTCCTCCGCGGTGGTGAAGCGGCCCAGGCCAAAGCGGATGGAGGAGTGTGCTAGGTCCTCGTCTGCCCCAATGGCTCGCAACACATACGATGGCTCCAGCGAGGCCGAGGTGCACGCGCTACCGCTCGACAGTGCAACATCCTTCAGTGCCATCAGGAGCGACTCTCCTACAGCAAACATGCATGCCCTGCACCTTCATGCCATTTTCATACATTGTTAAGTACAGTGAGTCGTTCTTCTTTATTGTCTCAAGGGACCTCGAAAAAAACTTAAAATCCAGGCAAGTTTAAAAAGAGGGAAATTTCCAATCAAACAAGCAAATTGGACCACACAAAATGTTAAAATAAATAAATAAATACTGTATTTACTTTTGTATAATGTGCACTTTTATTCCAAAACAACTGATAAAAATTTAGGGGTGCAAACTATAGACGGAAAATAGAAAAATAAAGCCGCCGCGAAAATAAGGGGGGTGGGGAGAGAAGACTTCTCCATTTTTTTTTTTGTTTACAGTGGCAGGAAAGTTCCTGGGTGGGCGGAAGCAATATGAGAAGTTACCATATTTCCATGAAAAGGAATAACAAAGGATGGCACTGTTCTTTTTTTTTCCGGGAGAGGGAAAGCAAGGCAGGGAGGTAGTTGGGGCCCTTCAGTCCTCTGCTTGTAGCCACCCCTGCCGCATTCCTGAGCCTTTCTTTCTTCTCAGTCGACAGTAAATAAAAAAAGCAAGCTTGCTCTGCTGTCATGGCACCTTATCTCCTCTTGTGAATCGGCAAGGGGAGGGGGGAGGGATGCTGGAAGTAGCAGACAGGACACAGCACAGCAAGTGGTGGATGGGGGAGTGTTGTCCAGGCACAGGTGAGCCAGCTGCAGGCTATTAGCGACCTTGGCAGGCTATCTATAAATAGCTGCAAATATGACAAGCCGCCCTCCCCCCTACCCATGTTCACCCTCATTCTCTCCACCCGGAACTCACTAGCCACTGTGAGTCATCTTCCCTCTCTCTTTACTTTGTTAGCCACAGTTCCTTCCCTCCTCCTCCATCCTAGCGAATCCGTCCTAGCCTAACTCTTGCTGCTTCAAGATTTTTTGCTCCAATGATTTTTTATATTCTAGCAAGACACATACAATTTTTTTCCTGGAACTTGTCGCAAAAATCGTGCTGCGCATTATACACGAGGGCACACTATACATGAGAATATACTGTATATATACTAGACCCCCGATTTTACGAACCCTAGATTTAACGAAGGTAGCGATTCTACGAATACAATCTCGGGAACTCTCAAAAATAACAAAATTCTATGACAAAAAAAATTGTAAGGAATTACACTGACAATGAACAAGACATACATTACCTAATTCACAGCATAAAATATGAATTGTAGAGTTGCAGATATTAGTTGGTAAGTCACAATATTAAAAATAAAACATAGTGAAAAACTGTTTAAAAATGCGGCAGTGTCGGTTTGAAAACAGCGCGCCGCCGCCGCCGCCTGTGCCAAGCCGGCCGGCCTGTCTCCATGAACTACGACGTATTAGGATCTATATTGAAGTCGTACTATAGCCGCGATATTCCAGCGCATGCGCATATGCTCATTTAACTATAGTATAGCCTCCTTCTAGGCTGTTTTGAGACGTCTTATATCTCTCTCACCTCGCGCTGAATGCGTTTACTTTTTTACACAAACCGTATAAATAATAGCGTGATATTATTATTCTTTATAGGGTTAAACCATATGTAGGTACTTAAAATAATTAACTTGGCACATAATTTCCTTAAACAATGCGTTACTGCGTGCCGTAAAACAGGCATTTCACAAGTGAGCACGATAATAGCGCTATCTATAAACTACGTGTAGAAACATTTGTCTCCGGGTATGTCGAATTTGAAAAATAAATAGATGTTCGTGTATTACGTAATCTTGGAACTCCTAATTTATTTTTACCGCATGTACTAGCTGTGAAAGTGATTATTTGCAACCGCTTATACATGTAATATTGATATTAGGTTAAGAACATCACAAAATTGCGTTTTTGGAACATTGAGCGTCGGAATATGCTACGTTACCGCTATCTACCCGCCATCTTGTGAAAATACATACAGTTGCGCTATCTGTCCGCTCTGCACGCTACTTATATCTACGTTCGTGTACAATTCATCAAACGTCGAGGGATTGTTATGACGTTAAGTTATATAAAACTACGTTGACGCCCCACCACTATGTTATTAATATGACGCTCGCCTCCCGAGCTTGTCCCTTTTGGAGGTTAAGCCTCACTAGTGCACCTCAGGTCTCGCTGATGTTAACGTAATTTTCCGATGCCATATTTTGTAAATGTAAGAAGGGTTATGATGTTTTTTGTACTTACCTGACGTCTTAATAACGTTCCGAGATGTAAAAATTTAAGGTTATAAATATGTGCCACGTGTTTTGTAAATAGTAACCACAGTTGCCAATGCCAGGACTGAAATACGGCAAAAAGACGTAAAATAATAATAGACACGTTTTTAAGTGCATAAAAGATCTCTGTAAATAATTGAAGTGTATTCTTGTTATGAAAATGTATAAATGTAATGTTATTTTTATTTTCACGGCATCGTTGTTGTAATTTTG
Source organism: Medauroidea extradentata (assembly GCA_003012365.1). Classification (NCBI taxonomy): domain Eukaryota; kingdom Metazoa; phylum Arthropoda; class Insecta; order Phasmatodea; family Phasmatidae; genus Medauroidea; species Medauroidea extradentata. The sequence continues at coordinate 15,894 of PNEQ01047116.1, forward strand.
AGACCTGCAGGGAAGTTAAGCGCCATTTTTCCCGATCACGTGTTTTGTTTGTAAGAAATGCGTGGGTGTTAGGATGGCGACCCTGCAGCAGCAGACATCCCTTCCACCGCCTCCGCCATCTTACCACCCACTTAACGGGACTTTTTTCCTCCCAGACCCCCTAACTCCGGGTATAAAAGGGGCGCGCTGAGCCCAGTTTCTTCAGAGTACGCTGGCAGCTCTCTGGGCTCCCGACTCTTGGCACACTACACACTCTACACCTTCCCACCTTAGGGGCTGGCTTCTTGCAAATGGAGCCCCCCGCCTCCCCGGAGCTGGCTTCTTGCTAAAGGGAGCCCTCCACTCTACCGAGGTGACTTCTTGCCTAAGGGAGACCCTCAACCATCCTCGAGGCGATTTCTTTCAAAGGGAAACCCTCACCCCCTACCGAGGCAACTTCTTGCTAAAGGGAGACCCTCAACCATCCTCGAGGCGATTTCTTGCAAAGGGAAACCCTCCACCCCCTACCGAGGTGACTTCTTGCCTAAGGGAGTGCCTCACCTCTCTTACCTTTACACTATTAGGGCCGTGCCGAGAGAAAGGATGACAGGGACGCTGTCACGCATATCTCCCGCGTCGCGGCATAAAAGGGAACACACCCTATAGTACGCTCTAGCCACCGCGCGGTGCGCTACTCCCAGAAGTATTATGTTATCTATGAGTTTGTGGAAATACCACGTGTATCAGGGCGCGTATTTATAAAGTATCCGTGTATGTATCGCACAGCATCTGAGTAT
>PNEQ01047117.1:0-16668 GCA_003012365.1 Medauroidea extradentata
ACTTCTGGATCTACACACACCTAAGCAATCTTTTCATTTGAAGTATGTTACGGGACATTTAGAACAAGCTACCTTGTGATTCTACTCTGCTCTTGGTTTATGCTTACTGAATTGTTAATTGAATGGAAGTACTACAATCCTGCAGTTTTGGTCTCAACTCCAGTTTTGTTTATAACTATTGCGCTTAGTTCAGTGCAAAAACGTAACAGGTACTCGAAAAAAAACTAATAAATAGTATAAGATAATTATTCGTAAATGATCTTTAAGTTACAGTGTATGGTGCTGCTTTTGTTCGGAAAGCTATTATATTAAATGTAAAATATTAAATTAATTGATTACTAAATCGGTTTATGTGATCTGTAAACGGTAACTAATTTTTCGAGATGAATGGTCAGAATTTACTGTTCCTGAGATGGTGTTACCCAATAATTCCCCAAATAAGCTCGCAGAGTAATCAGCTATTGTTATTTATGTTTTTACTAAGAGGTGTTTCTGAAACCAAACATCCTTCTACGAAAAACGTTAATAATTGTTAGAGATGATGATTTATCGCGGGAAAACTTGACTGTTTGTTGGGTTTCAAAGAACGTTCAGCTTATGATAGGGTTACCGGCTTTCACTTGTTCCAAGAGCTGTTGCCCTATTTGACTGAGCCAATAAGAGTCACGGTAATATGCGACGTCTATTACTGGTGTCTCCAGACAGCTACGTTGTGTCAAACGTATATCATCCTATCATACATGTCACAAGAAACTATAGTTTTTCAAGGGTATGTTGGTACAAAACATTTTCGTGATATACCATCATCCCTTATAACTGTAAATATAACGGCTCTCGTAAGTTTATGTTGTAAATTCATATCTACGAGAATAACGAAAGCATACTTACTCATATAGCAACAATCAAACACTAAAAAATTAGCTTCCAATAACGAACCAAACTCTAGTTTCGTTTTTCACCTTGTATGATGATGTTACGTTGATGCTTACATCGATCCACTATGAAGTGCCAAAATGGATGATTCTTATTCGACCATGTGCTTACGAAACTAATTACAAACATTTCTCCATAATGTACAGCAGTTTTAACCGAACCATACTGACTTGCATGTAGGCCTACGTTGGGAGCAACCACGAAATTTTTACCACGTATTATTTTAACTGTTCAAATTTTTATGGCATTAAAATTGTCTGGTTCTGATCGTGTAAGGAATAGACTTCATAGAATGTGACATATCAGTACAATTATAATATTTCTGCCAATTCGAAAGTGACCCTTGTTCCAACTGTCGCTAAACAACACGAAACAATGTCAATTTTTAAGCAAAGTGTAAGGACGATGTACAGTTCGGGTAGAAACACAAAACTACAGCAGCAACAGAAGTATTCCTTCTAATCACGAGTGAACCATGCGACTGAGTTCGGGTGGTAAAAATTCGCGAATTTATGAAGTATATTTATTAAGCCGTTAATGCAAAAATCTTTCACTTGAAAGAAATTTTTCTACACAATTTATTTATAAACGCGAAACTTCTTCAACATATCCTCCCTAGTTTACATTTCATGAGCGGTAAGATATATTGCCAGAGCTCTGAGGGTCACGGGATCATTTACACGCTGGTTTTAAGAATGTTATTATTTTTTAAATCCTAAAATAGTCCAACATAGCGTTATCGTCGCATTGATTTGTAAAAAAACGAAAATTATTTTACTACGAATTATATTTTCTCGAAACTTAAAATTGTATAATTTTGTTTTTAAAAATATGGCTTCATAATAAAAGCAGTTTTAATGCGCACTTATGTAACGGTTTTACAATAACTGACTTTTAGGATAAAAAAACTTTCACAATAACGACGGAAATATGAGTCCGTGGTCTTATCATACTACTCGCGACTTAACTACGAGTCCTGTAACTGTACGAAATTATCACAGATAAATGTATGACGTAACTTTTAACTCTAATGTAAATCGTACAAAAATAAGTGTATATATTCTAATATTATGATCTTCATAACACGCAGAAGCAGAGACTTATATATTATTATTGTTGCAAACATTTCGATAGTAACAACAGCCCAAGCTTCTGCTGTAAAATAGTCCCCTGCGCGCAGGGCTACATGTCCAAAGGCAGTCTAAAAATCAGAAAACAGTGAACCAGCTGAAACAAATCCGCGGTCAGCGAAACAAGCTACCTTCCCACGTGACTGGCGAGCTTAATGTTTTCGAACGCCAGCCTGCCATGTTCGGGATTAACGGTTTCCAATACACGAGTCAACCTGCACGTGACTAGCAATATAGCTGGTATATCGTCATTTCGGGAAACATTGAAGAAGGCTCCGTACAACAAAGAGTATTTGCAAGTAAAATATTAATTATTTTTATCTGTACAATCTAGCGTTTATTTTGTATACAGGATGTTCCTGACAACCACAACAAGAAAATAGGTCCATATAAACATAGCTCCGAATGTCTTTAGTTCTTGCGTTATTAATGAAAGAAAAAAAAATTGTTAGTAAATGTTACAAGTTTAAGCAAAAACTTAAATGTGGGCAATCCTCTGAGCTCTTTGGGATGGAGGTCATATAATTAGAAATAAAATAGTTGAATAAAGTTATTGATTTACTAGCTCACAAAGCTTACAAAAATACACAAATCAGCAATCAAATATAACTCACACAACACAATTAATTATGCACACAATTAGCCTACTACTGTGCCACAGATATGTTAATTAACTTTGACAATTAAGCACACGAATATTTACCATTAGTCAAATACTATAAATCACAATAAAAGTTCAGTCATATATCCAACCAACACTCTTTCAAATAGTGTCAACGTACAACCTTAAAAGTTCGAAGTGGTGATGGTTCACCATGTGCTGCGCAGCACCCCGAGTGCACCACTATCTTCACTCTTGAGGTCTTTGGTTCGACTCGCGTCGCATACCTCCTTGTTGTCCGTTGACCCACAGCAGCAGTCCTCTTGTTTCCCCCAATACTGCTCCGAAGGTATGTGTCTGCAGCCTCGCAGTAGACCCTGACGTCACCAAGATGTCTTCACCAGTCACTCTCCACAATCATAGCACCTTCCTCTAGCAGGAACAATAGCAAACTCTCCTAAGTTGCCAGTGACTGCTCTCGCCGATATGACACCTCCAATGTTGTTCTCCACAGCTCACCACCTTTCTGTAGCACGCCGGCACCTTCTTCACTGCTGTCGTCGACATAACATCGCAAGTGTTGTCTGTCCCTTCTGCAGGACACTGATGTTACTCAATCCAGACACCGACCATCGTTGCCGTGTTGCCATCCTCGAGTTGCCGCACCTCGTCAGCTCGGCCGCGCCGACACAACACCCCAAGTGTTGTCTGTCCCTTCTGCAGGACGCTGATGTTACTCAGCCTCGACGCTGTCGTGATACCGCCCCCCAAGGCGCTGGGTCCTCGTCATCTCTGCGCCGCCGTCAGTGTCTCCTCTCGGCCCGTTACTTCACACGACGCCCCTCGCCGCCCTAGTGGCAACGCCATTCCTAAGGGCGCTGCCTCACACCACTTTCTGTTCTCACTTCATACTCGCTGACTACAAACTCATATTGATCCTCTTCAGACTTCAGACTTACTCATGTTGCGCAGTTCCGAGGCTTTTATACGGCCCTTTATTGATGTCAATCGGTGATGCAAATGATGACCAGAGGTTTAAAAATAGACATTACCTCGCTCGTGCCTGTTGGTAGTCATGTATATGCATTGGAGTCATCGAGGAATCCCAATGACGTCTTTCGGGAGTTGCGACATAGCTGCGAAAACCCATTACATCACTAGTCGACTCAGGCTGTCCCCCAAGATTATGTAATATGCTTATAGCCAGGGCAGCATGCAACAGTATATTATAAAGAGTATTAAAATCGATGAAACTGCCATAAAGTCAGCAACTCTCGGTAAAAGTACCTATCAGTTCATGGAGTTGGCAAATACTTGCCTAGAGTAAAATTGTTGTATTTTATAAAAATTGTTAATTAAATAAATAATAGTAAAAGAGGTCAAACATACTGTATATGTCGTTGAATGTGTAAATGAGTAACTTTTCTTTCTTATCTTATTGCAAATATAATTTTTAATGAACGACAAGTGTATGGATGTGCATCTGCTACAAGAAACTCCTCGGCGTGATAACATGTCGTAGAAATCATTAAGTCTTTTCCAACTAAAATTATTACGTTCCGTGGTACAGTAAACGAAAAGTGGTAGTAACAAAATGTCTAAATTAACATTAATTACAATATATTCTAGAATGTTGAAATATTTTCACTAGAATTTCTAGTATATCCAGTATAATTAGACATAGTGTATGATATTCTTCACCAGAGTTCAAAATGCTGCTTCAGGCTGTTGTGAATAAACTAGGTGAATGTTGGGAGGCCTGCTTCAGGTAGTTGTGAAAATACTCGGTAAATGAAGGGAGACCTGCTTCAGACCATTGTGAATAAACTAGGTAAATGTTGGGAGGCCTGCTTCAGGCTGACTTACCTCCACTGTGTCCCTGCCCTTCTTGCCGCCCCCGCCGCCCCCTCCTCCACCACCACTCATCGTGTTCATGTTGGCGGCGGTGTTGGCACTGGTCCTCAGTCCTATGTGCAACAAACACAGTCTCTCGTCAACTACTCTCTCTCTCTCTCTCTCTCTCTCTCTCTCTCTCTCTCTCTCTCTCTCTCTCTCTCAGACAACACGCGCATGCACAACACCCTTAAAATAACGCTAAAGGGCATAAATATAAAAATTGTTTGTTAGGGCAACGTGCAAACAAATACAGGTTAAAAATACGATTGTCAAATTTAATGAGATTTTGCCATTCCAATAAAAAAATCTGGATTTGAGAATTCTGTTATCTAAATTTCGTTAGTATTCTTGTTGATATTATAGTTTATACATTAAAAAGTTTTAAATTTGAGCAAGTCCAACCGCTCACAGAAAATAATACAAAATAAATAAATAACAACCGACACTCTTAACTGTATTTTTTCTTAATGAAATGCCAATATTGAATTAATCTTCATAAATTATTTTTACCTCTCTTACCTATCACACTGCCCTGTACAATATCAAAGTGATGCCCTTTAATGTCCTCTTAAGACAATATGGTAGATAAATAAATGCTGGAATCAACAATTTAACTCTACAGGTTTTTGAAAGTCAATACGGAAAAACTAATTAACAACATCCTTCGGTAATAATATTTGCCAACTTTATATACAAACATTTACCCAGAATGACTTCATTTGTTAAGCGTAATCTGTCACGACGCAATTAAACGTACGAGAATTCAGCATCAGAGGTTGTTCTTCAGGAATATTTTATTCGAGTAAAATGTTTGCTCATAAATGCTGGCAAAATACTGTCTACTAGGGATGCTGTTTTTTAAATTTTCGAAGTTGACTTCGAGAAACCGACAATTTTAAACTTACACTTTTATCTAGGAATTATGTATGTACAGTGTCCAATTAAGAGGACGCTAACGGATATTACTTTGAGCTCTTTTAGAGAGCAATGCATAAGGAAACAAAAAGTTAAAAACGTTTATACACAGTTATGAGATTTTAGCGTTTCAGTTGAAAAATACACATTTGGACATGCTTGTTTTTCAAAGTTCCGTTAACATTCTTAATAATACACCAATTTAAATAATGAAAAGGGTTATCTGTTAGCAAGTTTGACAACTCACAGAAAATAACAGTAATAGATATATCTAAAAATAAACAAAGGCATTCTTAACTGTGTCTTTCTTTAATGGAACTCCAAAATCTAATTATTGTATATGAACAGTTTTGACATCTACCTGCCATCGCATACACACACACATATATAAATACATACAGTACATACATACATATACATACACACACTTGGAACTGCTCTTCAACACCTTGTTAATGGTCTGGATTCGTAAGATCATAATTTTTATTAGACATTCGTATGGATTGCGCGTAGAAATGTAAGTTTCGAAGACAGACCTTCAGGCTCGAGTTATATTTATTGTTTATCGAAAACACATTTAACATCTTCATCACACTCTTAAAGGTGCTGCTTACGTCATACCCTAGCGATAACTAGGCTGGGTATGTTGAAATATGTTCGGTGAGGCCCACTCACCTTCAATGATATCACTTTCATGGATTTTTTTATTTTATTTTTTTTTTTTTTTTGCATTTCGGCGTGGAAAATATTAGGGCGGGAATTGAAATGTAATACTAATTTATGAGTAGTTGTGATTGAGAGTTTTTGAGAACGATAAAAAAAAATTGCTCACCGATTACAGGGTATTGTAAAAACAGCCTAAAATATCCTAAAGGAATGTGGACCACACTGAGCAGAACTAAAAGCTAGTGGTGGCATATGAACAGTTACTGAGCTACATTTTATGTAATATAGCATGGTATTCCCTAGCCTTGCTTCCGCCGTGTCCATGTGGTAGGCAGCGGCCTTAAGGCGACAGCCTAGTTGGACGTATTTTGCGTGTTCGAGGTCTAGAAGTGTGGAAGGAATGAGGTCGTCGCAACACGGGCATCATGCCTCAGCCTTGCCTCTATGAGACATTCAGTGGCGGCCCTGTTATTTTATGACGTGTTAAAGGTGTGTTGTTACAAGCCTGTCTCCTTTAAACGATTCTGCGCCAACATTTTCATACTTCAAAAAGGACTACAAAAACACCAATTTTCGCCCATTTCGGCAGTGTAAAAATAAACTTCTGAGATAGATGGAAGAACTGATACGGTTATGCACGCGTGTCACGTTCTGTGATTGATATTACTTCAAGTGGTTCGGGATAAAGTCAGCACTCAAAAAAGCCCTGCTGAAGTTCTATTTCAGCCAAATTGTATCTTTCCACGCGTAACGGCTAAAACGGGATTTACAACGATCCGTCATGTCCGTCCGTCTGTCATCCGTCCGTCGATCACGTAGCTTCCAGCCAATCAGGCGTCCGGAATAATTATATCCGTCCGTCCGTCGAAAGCTTGACATGCTTTAACTTTTGACGGACGGACGAGTGAAATTACAGCCTTCTAAAGATGGCGACGATAGTTTTAACTGTTTATTTTAATAAGAAGGCTGTGAATATTTTTTATATTTATAAGATGACGCTGTAAATTATATTTTAAAATACGATAGTGATAGTTTTGGCATCCGGGGAAAATTAAAACACCAAACAAAATTAATTTATATAATGCTTACTCACATTACACCATAAGTAATTTAATTAGAAAATATTTTTACTAGTTAAATTTCTTTGTGGCGAAGAACAATGTTTGCAATTATAAGCAGCTATAGGTTGAGTAAAAATCTGTAGAAATAAATAATATTATATTTAAGTTTTTTTTATATCCCACAGAAGTTTTCAGTTTGCACATTGGTAGCATTGCAAATTTAAGGAATAACGACGGACGGATGACGCGTTGTTGTAAATCGCCAGCATTTCTGACGGACGGAACGGGCAAAAAAACTGGCGGACGGACGGATGACGGGCGTTCACGACGGATCGTTGTAAATACCTAACCTCTCTGGACACGTCACTTTATATTTGCGCGTTTAAGATAAACAGTGCAGTCAGTAGGAACCTATATATTTTAGTAATACAATGTTAATTAATTATATACAACACAATATGTCGCTTTCGGTTGATTTTGTTTCAGTATTGTAGTATTTAAATAGAAAAATGCATGGACTATATTGCGGAGTTTCGCTACCAACCATACAAGCAGTAAGGTAACTGTAGTTGATATTGTATTACATTAAGTAACGGCTAGTGATCTTTTTCAAAGGTTAAATTTTTAGTGCTCACTTTATCCCGAACGACATATAAGAATATCGACGGCGTTAAGGTAAAATGTTGTAACCCACATTTGAGGACAACACAAAAAAAACGGTTATCTTTGTATTAAATTAATGGTACTTACGTGGATTTTTTTAGTAGAAGATTAAACAGTTTATTAGGTTATCACATTACACTGTTACAGCGTTTTACCAAAGAAATAAGTTATCTCATTTTCGCCGAATTTGAGCTTACGGCGTTTTACCTTAGCACCATCGTTATATAACTTACGCTCACTGGACGCTTTTCGAATAATCTTGTGACATTCGAATCTCTGCACACCTCTTGACGGCCTGGGCCATAAAATAAATGCTATGTTAATTATTTAAAAATAAGGCTAGGCAGCAAATAGAGAATGTGTAAGCAGTTATTTTTAAATCATATTTGTTTATATATCTTTAATGTTTCGATCTGTGTAATCGTAATTTGATCTATATTAATAAATATTTACTTACTTCAGTCTCACATAAGTAAATACAGATAACAGTTACTCAGGAAAGTTCAAAAATTTATGTTAAGTAATGATTTGCGTGAATTCTGAGTTTCAATACGAACTCATTAGAATTAGTAACAAGTTAGTAAACATAAAATCAGCAAACATAGAAACGTAGACAATTTTATTGATTTTTCAATTCTTGAGCCATAACATTTATTCAATCTGTATTTCAAAATTTTCTTGCGACGAAGCATAGGATATATTCTTGGTAAACTGCTTGACGCAAAATTTAATGGAATATTTCCTTAATTTGTCATGCAAAATCATTGCAAGAGATTACAAGTTAACATTCAAGAATTATCTTGCAATGAGATTCTGCATGACAAATTAATTAAAGATTTCTTTACTGTTTATGTCAATCAGTTTACCAAGAATATGCCCTATACTTCGTCAAAGAGAAAATTTTGATAATACAATTTGAATAAATGTTATAGATAAAACTGAAAATACAATAAAATTGTCAAACACTCCCCCTTAAACGCAGACCAACACAAAATACCTGCACTCATTGTAAATTGGCTTCTGTACACCTAGATATTCCGTGTTGGTCTAGACGCATACAGGCGGGCTGAGCTCTAAATCACGACGCTACATACAATTGCTCTTGTTTCGAGAACGAGCAGCTACAGGACACCATACACAAACAAACCAGTGAAGCCACGTGATGTGCAGCGAGCCACGCTATAAATTAACAACTGAAATGCGCACGTAGCCACGTAGCGAACGCCGATAAGGACGGATTCATCGTTTGGTAAACGTTCCCCTGTGACGAATAGGAGAGGCGAGTGCCCTAACGTATATATCAACAGGACGTTCGTCTGAACACGTTTCCTCGGCCCCTCTATAAGCACATCTTGTGTTACCAACGCCACAAATGCCACGGTATAAAGTCAGAACTTTCAAAAGCATCTTATCAGTAATATTAATGACTATATATTTATTATTTTAGCAATGCTCTTTGCTTTCTAATGTTTTTGCGATAATTATTTTTTTTAAGCTTAAACGAGACCTGTTGTAAAAAATCTGTGTGACAGTTTTGTTTAAAATCGTTCCAGAGGATAAAAAATTATTTTGTATTATTTTATATTTGTATGAAACATTGCTAGTTTTGTAGACGTTACTTAGGAGTTTTGAAAAAAAATTTTTTTTGCTCTGCCAGTTTTCTCAAAATGATATTTAAAAGTCAACACTTGCATGTTTTTAGTTCATAAACTTTCCCCCCACCCTCTTCATAAAACAAACAATCAACATAATGAATCGAAGGACTACAATGACACCAATGTGCACATAAAGGTGATATTATTATTATTATTATTATTATTATTATTATTGTCGAGCGCACCAGTCTCGCCCGTGCAACTTACGACTTTGTCGTCTTCAGGGAATTAAAAAAAAAAAAAAAAAACTCAAGAAAATTTCTTATCATGGGTTTGTCCAACAGCTTGATCGTAAACTGTGTCCTTGGCCAACGTTGTGTTAGGGCTAACCAATAAAATGGGGTGTGTATTAAAGCATCACTCTTTCAGAGACATGACTGGCTCGATGCTTTTCCTTTCTAGGGGCGAGGTTAAGTTATGTCGTACAAGAACCACTAATACTGGTTGACTGCGCTTCATAGAATTAACTCGCTGGCCCAAATAGCTGGGTAATCTGACTTCATCCCAACCTGCTAGACTCCTTTTGACCCCTTAAATTCTCTCTCTCCATCTCCCTCCCTCTCTCTCCCTCCCTCTCTCTCCCTCTCTCTATATATATGTGTGTATATATATGTGTGTGTGTATGTGTATGTGAGTGTTACGTCAAGTAAACATAGAATCATATTGGGACTGCTCGGGGATTTAACCTGCACTCATAATATGTAGGTCAGAACAGTAGTAATAAGATAAGTGAGAGATCTAGGAGCGCAAGAGCTGACTAACTACAATGCTATGTTGTCACATTGTGCATATAAAATGACATTGTACAGGATTTGCTCACTAACTTTTTCGTCTCCAATTTAGCCCAGTGTACGCGTGGTGTGCTTATTATTATTATTATTATTATCATTATTATTATTATTATTATTATTATTATTAATATTATTATTATTATACATGTATATACACGGGTTCATAAAAGTATTCAACTAATTCAATATCATCTCACTTTTATTTCAAATGCATGTTGCAAGTTTTCCAATTGAGTTTTTTTATCCTACATGTTACAATATTTCTTAACGCAGTGTGTTTAGATCAATTATTTAAAAACGTTATCTGAAAATACCTCCGTTGAGAACTAATAAACTTTATCCGCGATTGGCTACCTATTCATTACCTTTTGTTATAAGCAAGGAGGGCAGTGCCCTTAATAGTTAGGCTATAAATGTTTAGCTAGCACGTTCTCCCTTCATAACTATTACAATTCTTATGTACTGTCCGTTGCTCAGTGAGAGTTTAATAATTATACAAAAATAGAAAAATAGATGTATATAGTCACATCTTCATCAATTTATGTTATTCATTAATATTTCTTTCAAACTCCAATGACTAGAACAACTAATGTGATATTTTTAGCAAGTATCAAATAATGGTGTATGTTTCTCACAAACATATAAACGGAATTTATTTCTGTTTTCCATATTATACTACGTTAGTTGTTCTAATCCAACAGTAGTTGTGTTTATTGTCGAGTACACATAAGCTAATTATTACCTCAAAATCACTTTTAGTGCTAAACTGGATGCATGTCAAAAAATTTGTGTTTAGGTGGTGTACTATATGTTCTATTAGCTTACGATTTGTTTGTTTCCGATAGTATACAAAAATCGCGGAGAGCGTTTTACAAAGCCTAATGGCTTTTCAGCCATTCTTATTCACTGTGCCTACTTCTAGAACACCGATATTGGGCTCTTAGGATATTACATTTTAAAATGCGACGCTATAACACACGATTTATTTACGTTTTCTACCACTTAATTGTATCAGAAGAACATTCGCAAATTTGGCAATACTGCTGTTAGATGTAATATTTTCTGCCTCTTTTAAGCGAGGAATTAAATTTAATCGACGTGTAGCTATTGTAACATATAAGTATAGCCTATATCCTTGTACATTTTCTGCTAAAGAGTAATGAGTGTTTATTGCACAACATTTGTGAAGTCGAATATATATATATATATATATATATATATATATATATATATATATATAATTCTAATATATATAAATATAAAATTCTAATGAGAAATTGAAAATTTAAAAAATTTTTCCATATGGACGGGATGGCATGTTGGTAGAATGGCCTGAATTTTCCGTTGCATAAATGTCATCGTAATTTTATCTGACGAATATTAATAGTGTTGTGAGGGAGGGATTTGATTTGGCGGAATTGCGGACTTGTTATTTTTAGCCTCAGAACCGTTGTAATTTCCGGGTTTTCTGAACAGTACTGCATATGTGTCGCGTGTAAAATCGAACCGTTCATTTGTTCTTTCTTATGTGAGGGTAAAAACAGTAGAGTGAAAATATACCTTACGTTTGAAAGGAATGGAAAACGTTTCAAAAATAAAGTTTCCTTTATTTCTATGTAAGACTATTATGTTTTTACATTAGTATTTTAAAGGAAACTAATGTCTGACTTTGATTTCTATCATCAATATACATAATTCCTACTTGACTTTAATTGGCTTGTCGTAATATTTTTCAACCTAATCCTAATTTTTTATCGTAGTACATTCAAATACGATTGCGTTAAAAAATTTTACACACATATTTATTGTAATTTTATAAGTGAAAATGGTGGGGTAACTATGGACAAGGATAATGTCACACACACACCTATATATATATATATATATATATATATATATATATATATATATATATATATATATATATATATATATATATATATACACACACACACACACACACATAGGATCTTCCTGAACTACAGGAACAAATGTTGAGATTGTAATTCCTTATAAAAAATTAGATAAAGTTACATAAAGTAATATTAGCCCAGTGTTATTTTTAAGGGAGATATTAACCCTTGAAAATCGAGTTTCAAAATTGTCTTTTGGCAAAATATCGTAAACCACGTGGAGATAATTACATTTCTGCGCACAATGATTAGTGTTATCTATATATTTAACCCGTGAAGAAACCACACTTTAAATCTCTTTCCTTCATGAAAATAACAGGGGTGGCCGACCTCTTATTGATCACAACTTTCGTGCCGTTGGATTATATGAACATTTTATGTTGCTTTTCTTAACAGTGCATCCTAAGTAACAAAAAACTGTCGAAGTAAAGTGGCCATAACTCATACATTTTGGAAAATACGGTAAGGCCACTGCCGGAAAAAACATGTTGCACTCTTTCTGAATGTATCACTATCGTAATTTTTCTTCGAGTGCTTATAGTTTAATAATAATGAATTGTTATACCTAAGGTTAAACTTTCCTTTGTGCAAAAACATGATAACTTGTTCAAAATGGGTCCTGGTATGTTCACGGTTATTCTTGTTAGAAATAATTCTTTTTAATTTAGGTTATCCACGATTAATATAAATTCTATGCTAAATCATGTTAAATGTGTTCAAACTTTAATATTGCTCTCCTTAGGCTACATATAAATACTTCTGACTTGCTGCTATATTACTTTAACGGTAATATAATTATATGGATAATATCATATGTTTTTTTCCTTTTTCTTGTCCGGTGTAGCCACACCGTGTTCATTTGTAAATTCACAAACATGTATTAAAATTACAAAAACCGAGTCATTTGAACTACTATTTTCAGTAATAATATACCATGGACTGTATTGTGTACTATCAACTAAATCCTGGTCTAGAAGCACGCGGCCACCGAGGTCGACTTTCACACGTACAATGCTTATCTCGTCGCCTCTAATCGCAAAGTGCTAAGCTGGCATTAGTATTCGCCTTTAAGACTACTCTTAAGGTTGTCCAAGTGGGGAAAAAACATAATTTTATATTTGTATGAAATAGTGTTAGTTTTGTACACATTAGTTGAGAGTACACATACTTCTAACGGAAAAAAATTAGCTCATCTAGTTTTCCCGTAATGGCACTTCAAAGTCAAAATTTGCGTATTTTTACTTCATACAAAACTTGAAAACCAGTAACATAATGAAATGGAAAAAAATCACATCAGAAGTACCTGTTACTGTCTATGGCTTGTAGCATATAAAACCCGTTAGGAAAAATGTTTATGTTAAATAAAAAATTTCAAAATTTAAAATTTTTTTGGTACTTTTAGAAATTTATTTTAAACACAAAAATATTTTATAATGGGTTTGTATATGCTTCAAGCCGTAGATGGTGACGTGTGGTTTTGATAAGATTTTTTCCATTTCATTATATTTACAGGTTTTCAAGTTTTGTATGAAGTAAAAATATGCAAATTTTGACTTTGAAGTAACATTACGGGAAAACTGGCTGAGCTAATTTTTTTTCGTTAGAGGTTAATATACCCTTAAGTAATGTCTACAAAACTAACACTATTTCATACAAATATAAAATTATGAATTTTTTCCCACTTGAACGCCCTTAAGACAGTACGCCACAAAACAAAGTGAATCTAGTTCAAACAAAGGCAAGAATTGTAACAGTTTTAAAAAGGTTCGATTATTTTTCAAAATTACTGCGGAATTTGGTTTTAGATATGTCTCTAGATATCAATTTTAAACTATTCACATATTGTAAGAGTTTTTTTGTAGTTAACTCTAAACAGGGAAACTACTTGAAGTGTTCCCTAGTAAGAATTGCCAGTGCTGACGCCTGAATGCATATGCAGCAGTTGTCACATGCATGTTCACAAGAACACATGATTTTAGGCGCGTTTTTTTCTTTTCAATTTCCTCGGAGCAAAAGTTCAACTTTTGTCACAGTTAGATGAATACATATTTATTTAATTTAAGACATTGGTGTTATTTTATTAATTTTTACAGTATGCACGGATCACAAATAATATGACTTTTAAAATATAGCCTATCCCTCTAAAATTGTAATTCATAACTTTTACAAAGCAATACAATTGCGAAGAAGCATTCAACGAAATAACAGATTCATAAACAAGACCGAAAATTATTATAGTGCAAATTTTGAAATTTCTCAATAATAAGAATTTCCTTTAGAAAGCATGTTAAAAAAACCGGGAGATATCATTTGAGAGGGACTAAATCAATGGTTTGTTTGAAAACTACGGAATTTATTGCTAGTTTATTTTTATTACATTTATTAACTTAAATTTATATATTATGAGCGTATGGTGGAGTCTTAGAATGCATTTTTTTTGTTTACATAGCTACTCACCATAATATCTTAGTTTTAAATATTATTCGTTTCCAGTTTTCTTCCTCCTTCTGATACCTATGAATCAATTGCTAAATGTAACAAAAATAGTACAGATCTCAGGAGTATTTATAAAATACAAAAAATGCCTTGTAATTGAGTTTTATACACTTCAAGTTGTAGGCTGTGGCATATAGCTTCAATGCCAATTATTTCACTTCGTTATGTTGATTGGTTTTCGTGGTGTGCGTGAAGTGAAAGCATATCAGTGTTTGCACTGAAATGTCATTATTGGAAAACTGCCGAGCAATTTTTTTTGTGCAATGAAAATGTACTCCAAAGAAACATCTTCAAAACTACCAGTATTTAATACAAATATAGATTTTATACTTTAACTGTTTATCGTATTACACTCTTAGCACTAACATAACTAGGGGACAGCGGTGGCCGAGGGGTTAGACCATTCGCCTCCCACCAAGGCGATCCGGTGATCTGGGTTCAATTTCTGGCGGGGTCGGTCCCCGGAATTTCGCACGTGGGAATCGTGTTTTTTCCGCTCTTTCATTCCGGTGTTGCTCCATACCCACCTAAACACAGTATGAGGCAGTTACCATACTTTCGCCTTGCAAATATGAAATATGCAGAGTTTTACACTTGTTACAATACAAATCTGGTAACTTCAGTATAAATTTTGACTGTTTTATAATAAATTTTTACATTTGACTGTTTTATAAAATATTTAGGAGTGTTACCATGGATGCCTGGTAAACAATTCTACCATACCTACTTTCTTAGCTCTCCTATACACACGTGTGGCAAATTTACAAACTATATTTAAGAGTGTACTAAAGTCCAGTCCAGTGCGTGTTTATACATTTTCGTTTTACAATTACAATTGGTATTTTTTACGTGAAGGTAGTCTGAAAAAGCAGTTTTTGGCCATTTTGAGGTGCCCCAAAATCATGTTTTTAAGCATGATATCTATAATAAAAAAATATAGTTTTAAATATGTTTTCTTTTAGTAGATAAACATATTAAACGCCCGTTTAGTAATATTTCTTTCAAAAACGAATGTAGCTCATCCATTTTTCCCACGAGGGTTATTCAAAGACACAATTTGTACGTATGTACTTCATGCACCCAGTGAAAAACAATAAACATAATAAATCGAAATATTTTTCTTTGAATATGTATATAACGGGCTATGGCTTCGTTTGTATAAAAAAAACCGTTACAAATATTTTTGCATTTGAAATTGTTCTGAAATTTTGATTTTTTTTTTGCTACATTTTGCAGTTTTTTTTTAATTCGCAAATATTTTAATGATTGCTTTTATATACTTCAAGTCATAATCCGTGATATGTAAACTCAATGTGAATTTTTCGTTTCGTTATGATCATTGGTTTTCACGAGGAGGATGAAGTAAAAACGTGGATATGTTTACTTTGAATTAGCTACAATTATGGGACAACTGGTTGAGTGAAACTTATATCTTCCCAAGTGACGTCTACAAGATCCGGTGAGGGTGAAGTGAGATGAAAGGACGAAACATGCATGCCCAAGACAGGAGTCGAACCCAGAACCTCTCGCACGGTATACCGGCACCTAAGGGGAGGCAGGCGATCCTCGAGAAAATCCGCTGACCAACGGCATCATCCCACAAGCAAAACTCAAGGTCGTCCTCGCCGGGAATCGAACCCAGACCCAGGGTGGAAGGCTATTGCCCCAGCTACTGCGCCAGCCGCCGGCCCTAATTCTGTAACTTCTGTAGCGTGAATCAAAACGATATCACCAATTTCAATTTTGCTGACGAGATAAGTTTTTGTTCTCTTTCCTGCGAGTACATGCGATCCGAACACGGAACGAGGTCGCCTATTGTGCCTCACAGTGGTTCGTTCCACCATATCGGTGCGGGTTGGCTAACACGACCCAGTGGTAATGACGTTATCGGATTATCCTCCCTCCTCTTGCATTGCAACCTTCTTCCTGATAACCCCCCCCCCCCCCC
>PNEQ01047121.1:0-50606 GCA_003012365.1 Medauroidea extradentata
GCTCTATGCCAATTTTGGTGGCTCTATCTCTTATATTTTCTAGTATTTTTCGAAAAATGTTTAAAAAATTATTTTTTTCAACGTGGCGTAGCACCCTTAATATTTACCACAGAATAGTGTTGGTTTATATACCCCACCTTATTTTCCATAACGAATCCCCTCCCGGACTTTGGCACATGAATTCTGGTCCACCCTGTATACACACACACACACATATATATGTATATATGTATATACACACATAATTGTTTGCAATGCTGGCATTGTTGTAAACAATAGCTATGTGTATAGAGGGTCATAGTTGTACTCCACCCAGTAAAAACCCAGAAAGTTGAAGAAGAAGAAGATGCCACTGTCAGCTGAGCTGTGACAGTCAACAGTAACAGCAAAAAAAAAAAATGTCGAATGTATTCAAGGCACTAGGATGATTTGTGGGCTGTAGGAATTGCTCATTGATCACAAGCACACACTTAAACACACTAGGTCACGACATGGTGGTTAGACATATACTTCAGTTCAAAACACGTCTGACATGGCTCGCGATGACACTACATAGAAGTCATATATAGAACATGGACATTAAAATGCTGATGTGACTTGTAACCTTGAGTAGAACAGCATTAAATGTATGTAAATATGTGTATGTAACATCGTAATTCAAGAACTCAATTTGTCTATGTTATGTATTTATGTAAATCATGTCATATAACTTTGTGTATGTCCCTCTCATTGATACTTTCAAAATGTAGCTTAAAGATATTGTGTTGTATTATATTGCATGCATTGACTCTGTTATCTTCAACAATTTTCGTATGTAAAGCAAGGATCACAGTTGGCATTTAATATAAGCTACTTTATTATTCAGTGCAGAAAACACATAAACTAGATTGATTATGTTTATAAGTTTTTACCTCATAGTAATGTGGAGGACCTCATATGTACAAAAATATTGCTTCTTCCAAAAAATTTGTAACGAACATGAATCAATGAAAATTTTATTGAAATATAGATATACTACTAGGGCTAGACATACTACATGTAAAACTGAAAGGAAGGACTCTAGCAGAACTGACTGAGTGGCCAAGTGCACAACTCCGAACCCCTTCTCAGTCCCTGTGAGCTGCGGGTACAGTTATATGAACTTATATTGATTTTAGTAAGGGATAAAGCACAGTTCTTCAAACCTTTTCACTTTATCAGCCAACTAAGAAAGTTATGGGGTCGTGTGCACAGGTAATAATATAAGTTTTAATATCAATGAATAGAAACATTTTGAAGTTTTGTTATTATTCAAACGAAATATTGTCAAAGTAATACATTTTATTGATTTTTGCAATTAATATAAATGTTTAAATGGTCAATACTGTTTAACAAATATATGGTCAATTCTGCTTATGCAAAATATTATCATATTATAAGTGCATTGAGAGAATGGAAAGGGGAAGAACATACTTTCTGGCAACATAACAAAGAGAGATCGGGAAACACAACAGAAAGAGCCGCTCGTTCACTTCTTCGTTGGCCTAGTTATTGAGAACATGTAAGTCCGTTTCTCCAGTAATACTAGAGTTAGGTTGGGAACGTGTTTCTCCATGGCGTGCGAGGCGGCTGCCGCCATGTGTTTTTTTATATTGTTCTTTCAATCGCCGTATTAAAAGAAATTCCCTTCAGGCTAAGGTATGTTTGAGACAGAGTTGCTTAGTGTGTTACTGAACGTATTTAAATAATTGTTTCTCTTGTTGTCGAGCGCCGCAATGAATTTTTGGTCAAATAGTTACAATGTTACGATGTCTCTTTCTGGTAATGTTCAAATGTTTAAATGTATGAAACTTTAATGATTAAAGATTCGAGGCAACTAGATTGGAGCACGTGGATGCGAAAATGATTATTCAATACTTTGAAAGTTACTTGTCAAATTTGCACTATTCGATTCTCTTGAGAACTTTGTAAATTTTCATGCCACACACACATATTAATGTCCGCGTGTGACATGTTTGCTTTGGTAAATCTTGAGTGAAATTTGTGTGAGGTATTTAATGTTGATAGTGTTAGAAATTGTGAATTTATTCCGTCCATTGAGGCACGTTTCCATGATGCCAATGTCATTAATTTGAAATTTACCTAATGTTTAATGATAATGTTTCACATTTTGGCATGTTCTTTCTATACTTATGTAAATTTAATTTATGCCATCTGTCGTTTTTTAAATGATATTCGTGCCACTTAATTTTGAAAACATAACTAGTATTGTAATTGTTAATGTGTAATATTGTTACCTGTCTTAAAAATAATTTTCACTAAAAATATATCTGGCAAACTTATTTTGTATATTACTTTATAGCATTTTCTGAGTTCATGCATGTTGTTAATATTTGTTACTAGTTGAGCCTACCTTCTGCAAGAGTAGAGGTGGTTAAGTGAAAACATAGAGTGACATCAGGGAGATGATGCCCATAAAAGCACAGCCGACCCGAGAGGTGGGCCAAACTGTGACCTACTGCTCGACTCCACGATATCTGTCGGCCGTACCAACGAGGCGTGGCTACGAGGGGTGTGGCCAATCAGAGGATGGTGCAGGGGTGTTAGGTGTTCAGAGGTGCCTAGTGTGGTGCTAAACAGAGCATAGTTTCCTTCTTCGGGTACAT
Organism: Medauroidea extradentata; assembly: GCA_003012365.1. Classification (NCBI taxonomy): domain Eukaryota; kingdom Metazoa; phylum Arthropoda; class Insecta; order Phasmatodea; family Phasmatidae; genus Medauroidea; species Medauroidea extradentata. The sequence continues at coordinate 2,646 of PNEQ01047121.1, forward strand.
GGTCGTTTACAGTGGTAAGCGAAAGACTTCCATTTCTACTGAGTTTTCCTCCTCCGATTTGCCTTAAAGTCGGAAAAGAGAAAGCAGTGTAAGTTTTACCGTCTTGCGAGGCGAACTTGTAAATGTAGAAGATGTGGAATTTGTGAAAAAGTGTACTTAATTGCCTTTAAAAGTTGTAATGTAAATGCTAATACATCTCCAGCTGTTTGCCAAGACTGCTTAACTTTTATGTGAGCTGGTTCCCTAAGAGCTGTGTAGTTACCTATAAGGGTCGCGAGCATGGCTAAGTAAGGAACAACAACACCATATACGTGGCTGCACACCTACATTGTGTCAGTCGACAAAGTGGGAAGTGCAAGGCAGACACTTTGGCAAAATATAGCCGGCACTAGGGAGAAAAAAGTGATTCGAAATCTAAAATTAAGTTAAAACTTTATATAGAGACTGCAAAATATATATTTTATTATTTGTTTAACGTAAACTTCTTTGCGAATCTTCTTGAGTTCTTCGCGATACATTCATAATTCCAGTGTGGCTTCCTCGCAAATCTTCACGAATCTTTGTGACTTCTTCGGCAAATCAGATGATCAATTTGTAGCCATTTTAGAAATGGTCACTAAACATACATAAATCTCTCGTAGGCGGCATAATTACTGAAAAGATAGTCATTGCGAGCAAAGTCTCAGTCGACTTTGCCAAATCATTATACAACCAATGGAAACAAATTAAGAATAAGTAAAACTGCTTCATCTTAACTATAAAACTTTATATCTGACCATCCATTCCATTTTCTGAGAACCTTCTCCACCGAATACATGTGAGGAATCTTCGTAGACTGGATCTCTTCTGTGTAGATACAACAGTGAATTGGTATGTTGTCCAAATCATGTAGATAGTAGTTCCTCGGCTCCGATTATCGAACATGCATTCCAGTAAGATATAGGGCTCTAGATCGCAGAAAATCCTTTTCTGAAATACCATAAAATAGGGTCAATAGGGACACTGGTTTGAGTAAGGATAAAATTTCAATTCAAAAGTTCTGGTACGTGTTTTTAAAACCAGAGTTTTTCCTAATATTGTGAAGTTAATAATCTTATAAAGAGTAATTGTATTAAAATATAATTAAATTTAAAATAAAGGTCTAAGCTAGGAATCTGTTTCGAATTTAGTTCCTATTCGACCTAATGTCCCTATTCACCCCATTTTACAGTAACCCTTTTTGTTAGAAATTCGAAATATGTCACCGACAGCAGCATTAGACTTGTGGTGATCCTCATTCTTCCAGTTTGGGCACACAGTATGAAGCAAGCTGTTGTCCTTCTCATCTTCTGGTTTCATGTGTGTGGTGGAGTGAACTGAAGGGTTAAACTCACAAATGAGTTTGGGCAAAATGTTGATCCATTTGTATGTTCTAACTGAAGTGTGTCACCACATTTTAACACATAGAGTTCTGTTGAATCTCTCGAGATGGTTGCTTTGAAACTGCTATATGTATGGGTTCTATACTACTTCATCATGTGTTTTAGATGTTTCGTTATATAATTAGTTGCCCAAGTTCGTTTGTAGGTGGTCAAGGACAAGACTTATGCGCAAAATGTTTTCCATAGCTTCTGTGACATTGGTTGCATTCTTAGGCTTTCCTGGCTTGGCCCAGGCAAAGTTCTCCTACTATGCCAAAGCAAGTGCCTATGTACACCAGCCTTCTGCGATGTTCTAAAATTCAGCTTACTACTGCTTGAGACCCACGAAAGCTATGTCTAGTAGTAGTTTTGCATCTCGCCTGACTTTCACTGAGTTCTTCTTTGCTTTAGTATGGTGTCGCATCACAAGTGTAACCTCGTCGAGTGCTCAGAATGCTCGCTAATATACATCTCAGCTACTGTTCACCTGGATCAGTCAGCTGACTGAGAACTGAGAGAGAGTTGACATACAAATTGTCTGATTGCAAGGATGCACCGCTATTACAAGATGGTTCCTAGCCTTCATCTCATCTACAACACTCTATACTGTGCACCTACTTATGTACTAAAGTGAATATCTTGAAATTCTAGTGATCAGTCCTGGAATGTGTGATAATGCGATCATGAGATAGTAACTCAGTTTATGTGGCAAATAAACAATATTAGTAAATGTGTCTATATGTGAAGTTCAGAATAATTACAGTGTCGATGGTGTAGAATAGACTAGTTTATTTATTATTAAATAAATATGATTTTTTAATCTGAAAAATTTGTAGTGTACTGATGGAAGAGGAGCACATACTGACCTCGGTAACAAGCAGCAAAATGGCAAGGAAAAATTATAACAGTGTTATATAAGGAAAACTTTTGGAGGCAGAGATAGGAAAGTTGGGGGGTTCCACTTTATACTGGAGATCACCCTGGCCTCCCTTCTGTCGAACACAGGTAGTCCTGGGGGATGGACGTGCTGCTGCTATTTCTGCAGGTAAGTCCAGCGGTGAAGAGGGTATACCATACAGACACTGTAGGAGAAGAGTATATCTTAAAGTCACCTGGGGAGTGACTAGACTTGTCCTAGAGAGAGAGAGAGAGAGTTATGTCTTGAGGATGGCTCAAGAGGTAGGTTGTACCATAAGCCTATGGTAGGCTATGTTTCAAGTTTTTGGCTGAGGGGTATACATTAAGGGTAAGGGAGAGAGGTATGTCTTACAGGTGTTCCTTAATTGTATGTGGGTAAGAGAGCAAGTAAGATGCCATAAGGGCATCTGGAAGGGAGTGTATTTCAGGAGTTGGGTCAGGAGAGACAATATGGCATTATGCATATGTAAGGGGAAAGGGGGTATGTATCATGGGCAAGGATAGAGGAAAGTGGGTATATCTTACAGACATGGGATATGCCATCAGGAGAGTGAGTGTCTCATAGTGTACTTTAAGGATAAATGGGAGTGTATGTCTCAGGAAAGGCGAGGGGAATCATTCCAGCCAATCACCTAACACTCTCCTTTACTTCCTCTAATGAGGAGAACCTGTCCCTACCTGCGTCTCGAGAGACAACCTCCCCTCCTGGACAGGGCCAGCCAATCAGACGACAGCAAAACAACTTCTCCTACCTCCAGGTACCTTCCCAAACAATTCCCCTACCTTCCCTTCTGTGCGGGACCTGCACCACTTTTCCTAAGTTAAATACAAACTAATACCTTCCTTCATGGCTCTTAGGTGTTATTCGTACCAGAAGTGTCCAACAGTCAATCATAGAAAAGCCACGTCCCCACTCCATCCAGGGGTCACCCTATTAGCCAATCAGAGACCTAGCACCACCCTCTGGGAGCGACGCCAATGCTTTTCAAATAGCACTTGTGCTGGTTTTGCTCCAAGGTGGTCTATAACTCTTCTGCAGTCCCTACTCTTGACATCTTGCATGCTACAGTATTTTGACTTAATAATAACATAAATAAACTTATGAGTCAACACGAGTGAAGAATACAAAAATTCATGCAAAAAGACGTAGGCCTACAATGTCCTCCACTAGGTTTTAGGAGTTTCTGAATGTAAACAGGACGATTCTATTAGACCAACACTTTTTGGTAAGCGATTCCTGACAAAAAAATGTGCCGAAATCATACAAACCAAAGGTGGTACGCAACTTTACAGGAAAATGTTCGGGAATGCTATTGTGCTATTGTGAAAGTAAATAAGAAACTATGTGATATTCAAGACCACATTTTCGTATACATTTTATGTGAACAAAGCTGTTAAAAGTGTTAGTGTGCTTTATGTATAATTATCCCTCTAGCATTAATAGAGTTGGTAAATGCATCGTTGTAATTGTTTGTAAAGTGGTAACTATGCTTTTTGACAACAATTTTTTGATAGATTAAGAAAGAAAAGGTCAACAGGTACAAAAAAAGTCTCCATTGTGAGACATTCTTAGGACATTGGTTCTCGTAGAAATTTATTTTGTAGTCTATACAAACAGTCATTACTAACGCCTGTTGATATGCAACCTATTTATCGTGCTGTAGGTGGCTTGTCTACCACCACCGACATCTCAGTAAGCGTTTTCAAGCAATGGTGTAACATATTCTGTGAACATTAATACCGCACGAATGTCCTGTTTTAAGACCAGTATTTCAAAAATACATATGTAATTTACAAAGCTATGTTCGAAATTTTTTATGTTAGATGGATAATATTACAAAAATACAAACCATTTAACTTAAAAGTTTTGTTCACGTAAACTTTATTTAAAAAAGTAGTCTTTAACATTGCAAAGATTCTTATTTACGTACACAACAGCATTCCAAATCCTCCTTTTTAAGAGTTAGTGGAAACTAGCCTTTTTTTTTTTAGTTTTGAGGGAAGGAACAGGTATTATATCATGTCCGTCGGAAACCTCACCGCCTCTAGGTGCAGAGTACTAAACTAGTGTGCAATATTTTCGTAGAAACAGTTTCTTAACGGGACTTCAAACGATGATTCTGTTATTAATGTGTAAAATACGCAGTAAAGTCCAATGCAGGTTTATACGATTTTATCTTACGATTACGGTTGATATTTTCACAGATACAGCAACATGAAAAAAAACAACATATTTTTAGAATTTTTGAGGAGTTTGGAAATCATGTTTTTAATTAGCGTATAGCATTTTAAATATCGTAGGGAGACAGTTTGAAGTGTATCTTCTTTTCATAAATAAACCCAGTGCAAACATTTTAAATAGTTACACAGTAAAAATACTTTCCGTACCTCTCTACAGCACGTCTCACGCGCCAGGTCAACTAATCCCCTTAATAACGTCTTTATTTTCGTCGTGCCAATTTCATATTTTATAGTTGTGAGAGTTTTAACACACTGAGCGTGGTGTAGTTATTACGGAGCGTAGTGGAGCAGTGGTAAAACATTTGCCTCGCCTTAGATTCGGGAGGACCCGCGTTCGATACCCGGCTCCTGTTCTCCTGATTTTAGTTCTCTAGGTTTTTCCGAAATCTCCTCATGATGGGATGGTTCCTTAAATAGGCCCTTGCCGAATTGTTCCCTCTTTCCTCGTGTATTTCTATCAAGGCCTTGTGCTGTTCGAGGACATGTAATTCGAATAAATATTTTGTCGTAAGGAATCATCTCCCAAAATATGTCGGCCTAAATAATAATCACTCTGTGTGTGAATGTGTGTGTATATATATATATATATATATATATATATATATATATATATATATATATATATATATATATATATATATAAACATACACACACAGGATGACTTGTTAATATTACTAACCGGGCGGGAGTGAAATACTAAGGACACATAATTAGGGATACACATGTATCATTGGGCCGTATGTGACTCATGGGGTTGTAGATGATATCAAAATGATAAGCACATGTAATCAATAAACGTAATTTTACATACAGATAAATTATGTAAAGGAAAGTAACCACAGAGAATAATGTTACTGAAAGTAGACTCCTTAATACATTAAATAGGGGTTCCTTAGACCTTTTTGACAATTTCACTCAAACTATTTAGCATGGCGTGTAAGTAGTAATCATGCAAAAATAACGAGTCACCTATGGAGTAAGTTCTAATCCCGACCGTTTCGACATGTTCGGTTGGAGTTAGGTGTATGATATGGATGCCGTAGATGGAGGCAGTTTGAAACATGGCCGTGTTTCAGCACACTATCCGAAGGAGGAATTAGCATATGAGATCGCTTTCCTGTCTGTGTGTGCTATCCCCTCAAACATTTGAACATATTGACCGAATTTAATCAAACATGGCACACAAGTACAACTTGGTAACCTGACTTGACTTTTGTTTATTTCCATCTAGTTGTATTATGTTCCAAATAATAGACTTTTTTTAATTGTTTATCATATTTTACGTTTCAGGTACAGTATGTTAGAATTTCATCAAACTCAGTAACTGTATTATTCTTTATAAGGTGGCTTCGAATTAATGTATTTTGTTCATGCTGTACTGTGCCAAATTATATTTTGAAAAATAGAGACAATTTTTAAATAATGTAGCACAAATTTAGCAAATATTTTTTCCCGAATTTTATAAGACTTGGAACAAACATACTAGTGAGATTTTTTTTCGTCATGCCTTTTATTTAGTTGCGATCATTTTAACATTTCCTGAACACAAGAAAGATTTGAAGACCTAGTTTCAGAATTCCATCAAACTCTGTACACATATAGCACTAAGTAAGACCACCTGACATGTTTATTGTTCATAGCGTGTTCTTATTTTTGAAATGGCTATCGTTTTAACATAGGTACTTTAATCACACACGATATCTAAGAAACCCGTTCTCGAATTTCATCAAACTTGGTACGTATACTACTTAGCAAAGTGATTTAATTTTAATTTTTATGGTTAATATTGCGTTCATAATTTAAAAATGGCTGCAATTTGAACACAATTTAATAACAATAAAACAAAAAAAAAAAAAAATCAAAATCTGCACTTACGTGCAAAGTACTTAGTGAGATGACTTCAAATTAATGTTTATTGTTTTTTATATGATCGTAACTTATAAATGACGGCCATTAAAAATATTATTATCATCATACAAGCTTTTTAACGAACTATTTTTTTTTTTTTCAGAATTTCATAGGCTAAAGGCAATACACATGTAATTCTTGCTTTAACGTATAACGGCATAACTTCTAAAAATTACACTGAATCATTGCTACTGGACTCGTAAGGGATGAAGGAGAAGAGAATGTTAGTTGAATATATGTGATACCTTTTAACGAATCAGTGCTTATATCACGGCTACTTTTATTTGACCGCAACATATATGTTGTATATAGAGAAGGAACTTGCCTGCAACACAGTACAAAGCAGAAAATACGGAATTTCAGAAGCTTATTCTGTGATACAGACAATTTTTCCCTCAACGGTAATTTCCATGGAAGTATGATGCTTTTATTTCATAATAACATAAGTTAATCGCAAATAACCTTAATAAGAAAGGAAAAAATATTTTTACGGTGTCTGGTCAACTGCATGTGTTTGCCACATTATGTTGAGGGTAAAATTGCCTTACGCTTATTAATTACGTTCATACGTGTAATTTGCAATACTAATCGGACAGTGAAATTAAGTGCAAAACATATTAATATAAAAATTTATTTTCTCATTTCAAATTAATCGCTTGTCAACCAGCGAGTATATTTTCTATTAAACTACAACACACACACGCATAGAGAGAGAGAGAGAGAGAGAGAGAGAGAGAGAGAGAGTATATATTGATATTAGTGACCTAATTATAAAAGCACCTAAACACCGATGTACAACTCGCATCTTCAACCCTGAGGCGACAACAGCGACATACACGCTACGCGGATGTTCGCGCAACTTCACAAACGACTCCCGTGTTTACGTCGTCGCCGACCAAACGACTGAAGGAACTTTTTTCTCCCACTTTTATTCTTTACTCTATCGTCTTCCTTGTTCTTGTAGTCTGTTTCCCCGTGGCGCGGAGACGCCGTGTACGACTCGCAGAAGACGCCCAGCCGCTGTGACAACGCGACGAGACGCTGCCGAGGACGTAGGGGTGGTGAGGAGGGGGGAAGATAGGCGTCCAGGCGCCCTGCGATCAATAGGCGCCCTTTCCCCGTCGCAGGCCACAGCTCATCTCTGCGACCACGCCCACTCTTTTGAATCCGCCCAATCGCCGGTCGCCGGACGATAGCGCCTCCGCCAATCCCGCCGCCTCATCGATACTTACATCCGGAGCTGTGGAACGGCGGTCCTCGGGTATGGGAGGCGAGAGGGTGAAGAAAATGGTCCACGCGTGTTCTTCATGGTCTGAGCAGAAGGGAGGGGAGAGGTCGGTAAGGAATATTACACATAACGGAGCGCAAGAAACCGAGGCCTGAAGAAAGGGGGAGAAATCGCAATGGTGTGAGAGAGCCGAAGGGAAAAAAAGAAACACAAAATGAAAGTCCTAGTTGGAGACGACGTGCTGGAATCTTTTCGGAACATAAACAAAAGCCTCGCGATAAAGTCTAACTAGTCCACCAGCCGCTGTGCTTAGACACGTAGCACGTATGACATGGTTATTTACAAGTAGCGTTCCTTAAAAAAACATTTTGTTTATCTGCGGTCGTAACAACTGACTGCACAGTTCGGGCTGCATACCAAGTAGGCGCCACCAGGAAATGTCCCAAACTTTATAAGACATTGTCCCGGACTCACTAACGAGCGGAAGCCTTCCAGTGACAGCTAACTCTCTGCCCGGTGTATTAAACGTGAAGTGCGTAGTATTGGTTGCATGTTTTCTTTGTGTGATATTTGTTATATTCTTGTTTTCCGTTCTGACTTGCGTGTCACGTCATGCTGTTGTAAGATGCTACCTTGAACAAACACATTATAAATTAAATGCATATTTAATTCGTCGCAGGCTTGTCTTCAGCAGTCAATGTAAAGACGTACAACACTTATAGTCTGTTCTCAGTTAAACGAGGCTTTCACAAAGGCTTCTTTCTAATTTCATTTCCACAAAGTTTTTTTTTTCGGACATACTTCAGATTAACATCGCTGTAGGTCTATGCAACTTACTGATTCGCCTTTCAAAAGAAAACCCAGGAATTGTAAGCAACTTATTACTTATATACACACTACATCGGTAAAGCAACGCCGAGACGTGGAACAAACTTAGTTATGTCTTTTCCTTGTAAACCAGGAATTCCACACACACAAATGAAGAAAATATGTAGTGTGGATACATGTCGGGAAACGCTTGATTACAATGGTAAAGCTCAATTCCTTACATCTCGTTAAATGTCATTGTTAAAAACATTTCGTACAGACACTGTTCCAATTACCCAATTGAATGTTTTGTTAGAATGCACGTTACTTCCGATGATCACCGCCAGGTGGGCGACGTGACGGAAGGTAATTGTGACTGCATTGCGTCTCTTCAACTCACAGTCCAGATTACCTTCCGTCAACTGGCCCACCTGGCGGTGAACCTAGGAAGTAAAGTACATTATAAAGAATCAATTCATAGGGTATTTGGGACATTTTCTGTACCAAGTGTTATTTACGATGACATTTAACGAGATGTAAGGAATTGAGCTCTACTATGGTAATAAAGCGTTTCCGGACATATGTCCATATCACATATTTTCTTTCTTTGTGTGTGTGGAATGTTTCCTGAAAGTTTGGCCGTACCTTTTTGTAACATCCTGTATACAGTGGTATGTATGTCATAAGTAGCAACATTTTTCATCCTTGAACGATAATTATTTAAATTGTTGACTCACCAGCAACAACTCATGAAAACATATTTTTTTGTGTTATTTTAAGAGTCGAGTGTAGATTTGGTTTCGAGTGGCAACTCAAGTACTCGTTTGACAACTTCGCAGTGGGATAACAGATACTAGTAAACTTGTAATTAAAAACAAACCTTCACAAGTAATAAAGAAGAATAGTATAGTTGTAGAAGGTGTTGTGCAAAACTTTAGATATGTTTGCTTAGCTGTGAATAAACTGCCATACAAAATACATAAACGCACGCACTCAAGCTAAAACATATAACTGCATACACACATCCATCCCATATATTCACTCATCATTCCAACCAGCCATCCATCTATTCAATCATCCTATTATTCATTCAGTAATCCACCAGCCCACTTAAATACCCAAACGTACATTTGGCCACCTACCCAGCATGTCAACCATTCAGTCATCATCCGCACCAACATAAAAAGCAACGTCATAACGTTAAATAGCTATATATTGCGAGTTTTTATACAAATAGGCCTATGCACTAATTCCCTCACACATTTTTAAACATGCACACAATCCCCAAGCATATATTCTTGAATTCATTCATATCCAGTCTACCATACAGTTATTCATCAGTCAGTCCATCCGTTAATACATGCACAGATGCATGCTGGCATACGCACACGTTTTACATACATGCTTAGATTATGCATACACGCATATATAAATACATACACATACTTAGTAGTTGTATGTATACATAAATTCAGTACAAATTTATGTAATATTACTTCAGATTCGTGACAAATACATTTACCTAAAATTTAGAACACATACACAGTAATTTCATTTAGCAAGTCTACATGTAAAACGTAAACAAGATTTAAAGTGCCAAACTCCGGGACGTCAGAGAGAGTGAGTGAGAGATTTTTGATGGTGAGGGGTGACATGAGGTGAATATGGAGCGGGGGAAACGGGAGATCCCCGAGAAAATCCGCCGACCAATGGCATCGTCCGGCACGATTCCCACATGCAAAATTCCGGGTACCGACTCCGCCGGGAATCGAACCCGGATCGCCTTGGTGGGAGGCGAATGGTCTGACCATTTTATTTATTTTTTAATGTTTGGTGCAGTGGCGAGGCGGAAGCTTCCGCATCATCACTGCACCAAACATTCCCCCCTTTAATGTGACTTTAGTTGAGTAACCCCAGTGACTTGGTAGAGACAATTTGTATCGAGACAATTTTTGAGACCACTTGGACAAACACAAATTAACACCCAGCCAGACCTGGGAATCGAACCCAGAACCCCTCGCCCCAAAGTCGGCCGCTCAACCAACTGAGCCATGGGGGGTCGGCTAAGCCATTCGGCCACCGCGGCTCCTCCGGGACGTGATTCCTCGCTGAAAATAGGGTGGAGTTGAATTGACTAACACCGGTGTTTGGTAGAGGTATGAGATGTTAAAAATAAAATATTAAATCATATTAATGGAAAAATATCAGTAAGTGAGAGAGATGGAGATACCAGAATATTATTTGTGTTTTCAGAATAAGAGATCGCGAATACCTAAAAATTTTGCTAGCCAAAACGTTTACCTTCATTGCTTAAGTAGAGGTAGCCGTTCTGTGGTCGCATACAAATATTGAATAATGTGTAGAGTTGAAATATTCAATATTTATTATTACATACTTAAGGAGGCAAAATGAAGACAATCTCGCTCCAGTAAAGCTATTTCGAGAAAGAGTGGCTCCAAATATAAAGGCAGTGTACAACACTGCATAGGCAGGCAACATATCGACTACCCAAGTTACGCATCTGGCTAATTGTGTTGTTTTGAAGTGAAGTGAAGATATTTCTGTCATAGCTTAGCAGCGAAGATTTCAGCGCTGGTAAGGGGCGACATGAACGAGCAGCATAGAAAAGAGGGTGAGGGGGTGAGTGGAGTGAGGCTATTTAGGTCGCTGTGACAGTCAAGTCTTGAGAGCTGATAAGGTTGAAATGAGATACTACTAAACAGCACCGGAATTCAAGACAGGAGAAACGCTGGGCAACAGTAGCTTCCAACACGAAAATAACGTTGCAAAATTCTGACCACCTAGCTGGGTATCGAACCCGGTGTGCAGTAGCGTGGGAGGCGAGCGTCCTAACCGCTCCACCAACCGCAAGCCCTACGGTTAACTTGGGAGAGGACAGGCGGAGAGCACATGGGCTGAGGTGAAGGTAGGAGCAACATACACTGTAAAAATACGTAAATATACACGTACAAATAGTTGGTAGTTTTACATTTTTGTACGTGTAATTACGGAATACGATGACAGTAAGTGTAATTGTACACTATTGTTCTTGCTGATCCATAATATGTACAGATATTTGATTAAAAGACACAAATGTATACATAAATTTACTAGACTGTTGATGTAAAATTATATTTTTGAATGTACGTGTAGAAATATAGTGACATATTGTAATATTACACGTAGTTTTGTGTTTTATAACCACACTGTCAATATATAAATACACTGATTCAAATGGAAAAATGCTTGTTTCATAGGGCAGTTATGAAACGGCAAAATAGCATACTTATAAATTTACTCGAGCAATTTGTGTAGGTATACTATCATATAAAGTAAACGATTTAAGCGTATTTTTAAACGAAAAGCTTCAACAATTTTACCATCTCTGAAGTACATACATGATCACGTACGTATAAAAAGTATTTATTAATATCTAAACTTATTTTATTACGATGTGGTTTTCGCGTAGATTTACAGTTAAACATGTGCCGTGTCTGTGAACTCCAACTTTACTCAAGTTTTACTATGTTCATCTCAAAAATATTTTCTCTAAACAAAGTTGTCATTTTACACAAAATAATTTTTTTTGTATAAACTTACTAGAATACAATTTTTCAATACGGCAGATGACTTGGTATAATCAGCTTGACCGTCGTCCAATTATTAGGTTGTGCTATGTATTAGTTGTACGATTACGCGAAAATACGAGTGGTAAGAAAGAGGAAAAGGTTTCCCCTTGCGCATTTGGAACATCTTGCTAAAATAATCCCAATAAATGTCAAAAACAATAATTTAGATGGCCATTTAGTGTGGAATGAACGGATCCCATATCACAAACAACATCAGGTAACAACCATCAGTGGTCTGGTGGTTACGGTCGTTGACTGTTAACTCTAATGTCGTAGGTTCGAATATTCGCAGGGTCCTACATTTCCGTTAGTTAAAATTGTCTTAAGTTACTAGTGGTACTATGAAAGTTATAAATCACTTAAATATTTCAGATATAACTCACGTAAAGGTTCCAGGACAAAATTCTAAATTTCGCACCTGGTTGCCAGTTAATTTCAAATATGCTGTATATAAATTTTATTTTGCTTTAATTTTATTTAATTGTAATTTTTTTCTTTGAAGTACGAGTTATTTAACACGTCTATGTGTTCAAATACACGTACCGTAGTGCTGTTATTATACATGCAATTTATTGTTTTTTTACCGTTATATGCTGTAAAAAGACACGCACACAAGTTGTGTAAAGTTACACGAACATGTGTGAGGATTGTGTTGCCTCATATATTCATATACAATTACACACAATTTTTTACAGCGTATGCTACAATCTGTTTAGGATCAAATGTGCATTCAAAAAAGCCCTGCTTAAATTATATTTTTAGCCACTTCGTGTTTTACCACTTCATATAAACACGAACATCGCCACGTGATTTTGTTTAGATAGTCTTACACGATGTTAACATTTGCATTACAACTTTTCAGAAATATTTTCTACAGTATCTACTTAATAAAATACACGCGTGTTGAAAAGTTGATATAATCAATCAGCAGTCGTAATTATTATAAATGTCTGCGAGTAAACGTCTAAACAACGCGGGTTTCTGTGCATTGACTTTAGTTTATACGACACGCATAATTGCAGTTATGAATCACATAAATGTGTGCACATTATGTTCGAATTTAAAACACGCAACGTAGCACACGTTATTCCACAATTCCAGTTTCGATTAGTTCTACTGCCATGCACGTAGCCGCCGCACTTGCAGCAGCAATAATAAAGTTTGGAACAGACATTGATTTTGTAGTTAAATCTAATTCCAACTGCAAACGTTGCAGTCGTAGAACGTAACACTTCACAAAATACCAACAACTTCACAGAATTCGGCAAAATCATACACATACATAAACCAGTAAGTTCTAATACTTTTGAGTGCATTATAAGAAATCGTATTAATTGCAGAAGGAAAACAATGAACTATTCCTAGCGCAATGCTGACACAGGCCATCTATCGGTGAACTATGAACTACAACGTCTGCAGCGCGGAGCGTTGTCTGAAGAAGTGTGCAGACGACGACAAATTTCCAACGACCTGGTAGCGGCATTTTGTGATGGCAATAAGTAATATTATGTGGTCAGTAGGTTCATAAGTAAGATCTCAAATAAATGTTTTATAGTAAATGAAATACATAAAGGTCGTTTTCATTTTAGTTTAGTTCAGTAATAGCTGGCCGGCTGCACCTTCACCCGCTGTTTTTTTTAAATATAAACATAGTTGTAATCTGGGTTCGATTTCCTGCATACTTAACCGGATTTTCACATGCGATAATCATGATTGCACGATGCCGCAGGTATCTCCCGTTTTCCCGGACATTCACTTCCCACAATAACCTCATGTCACCCCTAACCGCTTCTCTAAACCTTAGTTGGTAAGAGCCGTCAAAATCTCTCATCTCAGCTTTCCCCGTCGTGACTAAGCCCGATATTCTTTTAACATTTAACAACGTTGTTGCGAAATTCAAACAGAAATTAACTCTTCTGTTGTAGGGAGCTCATGAGAAGGCAAGGCAGAACAGCAGGCTGGTGGTGGGGGCCACATAGCGCTCCGCTTGTCCCCACCACCAGCCGCATACCTGAGCCTTGCCTTCTCCTCAGCTCCGCACTATACCAGTTGCCACTATCATGTTCGTATACAGGCTAATTAATATCATAGCACTTCTCCGTCGCCTTGCATAACAAGAGGTTCGAACCCAAACTTCCCAGCAGTGTTCTAAACAACTACGCCAAGAGAGGTCAGAGTTCTTAAAAAAATAAACGTGTATATCCCATGGCCGTGACCAATTAGGAATGCGTATCAATAGGAGGCAAAAAGTAACAACAAGATTTAAGTTACTTATACGCGGTCGTACCTGTTTTCGGCATTTCTATAATATTTTACATTCTTCCACCCCTTAAACTATGGAAATTTAAAAAATCTTGAAATAGCTGTACAGGTATTTATATACTCTTAATTATTATTAAAAAATCTCGATATCTCAGCAAGTTCAGGACGTACAGAACAATAATTGAAACCATGCCATATTTAGGTTGAAAAAAATGCGTAAACATTTATGTCTAAACTTTATTCTGGAGTATAAATCAATTCGATATCTGAACAGGTTTAAGAGTTTACGAGGATTTATTGAAAACAAATTTTACGACTTTTATCTTCCTTTACTTTTGAATTTCGAAAAAGCCTTTTTCAGTGGGTGCAATTGGCGTAAGGGAAAGACACCCTCGAAATTTCATGTTTGTAAGTTCAATGGTTTGGGCTGTGAGGAGATGAGTGAGTGAGTAAGTGGGATACTTCATTATAAATACATATATATATATATATATTTATTTATTTAAATAGTAATATTCACGGAAATGTATCACGCAATTTACTGTCAACCATACAGGTATGTTGGATTATACGCTGTTACGGCTAATGATTTTTTTCAGTGGTTAACATTTAGTACTCACATTATCCGAAACTATTTACACGTGTGTATTAACTAAGTTTTAACGAAGGGAAATTACACGAAATAATTTAGTAACAAGCTAGACTCCTAACTCATGTATTTTTCTGCTACGGACCACATACTATATAAAACAAGCCCGGAATAGTTTTAAGCAAATGACAAAACTACAATCAAACAAGGATAGTATCCCGTCCTCTGTGACCTAGCTGGCTTATTACTATGACAGCAGACAATAGACATACAGCTGATATTCACAGTGCAGTCTAGCTGGTAGGACATTGAACTCACCAGTTCTACACACCAGCAACAACAGTTCAAACTACAGCTCCCCTCCAACTTCAACACACAGCTGGCAATGGCTTGGACTGGACTCATGCATTAATATAAACTACGGCAAGATATGATGATTGGAGATTATGGTAGGTATACCGCAAAAATTGTTGAGTAAATGTACCCTTGAATAAGCTGTAGTAGTTTCTTGCAACACGTATGATTGGGTGATAAGTCTGACACACCGTAGCTGTCTGCAGACCAACAACAGGCTTCAACTATGACAATAGCGCGATTCTTATTGGCTCAGTCAAATACATTAACAGCTGCACGTACAAGCTAGATAAAGTTACTTGTCTGATGTTTCTTTTCCTTCCCCTACTCTTGTGTATGCTTATGAAACGTGGCTGAATCATTCACTGGATATTGTGAACACAAGAACACCAAATAGCCGGGACAATATTGTTGAGTTTTCCCGTTCGTATGGTCTTCCAAGGCCAAGCATATCTTCTTCATTTGAGCGAATGAGTGAACAAATTTTGATGAACGCTCAACATCGAGGTCTTTAGTGTTGTTGAGGGGCGACATGAGACGAATGTGGAGCAGCGCCAGAATGAGAGGGCGGGGGGAAACGGGAGACAGTACTTGAGTGGAGGAAAAATTAATTAAACTATTCTCGTTTATATCTATATTTATTTACAAAGTTTAAGATGAATTAGACGGCTTTATTACTGCATTATATGTCAAAATAAGAGTGGGACAAGTAGCTATACTGTTTCTTCTGTCCAATATGAGATAAAAACCGTGTTCACTCTCCCCCTTTCTTGACAATTTCTGGGTAGTTTTTTTTTTTGCTATTTTATTGGTTGCCGTATCTAGTTGTTTATCGATAACGAACGTAATATTATGTATCGGAAACAATATAGTCTCATGTCCTAATTTATGACCAATTGCTAACCATGTTAACCAGTATAAATGGCGTACCTGAGGGATGGACACGTACTTGCATCAGAGTGCACATTTGCTCACTACCACGTACTTATTACCGTAGGCGACTACACTAACTGAGAATTCAAGTGAAGATTTTCTATTTTTTTTTTTTTTTTTTTTTTTTTTTTGGCTTTGTAACGAAGGTAAAAGCAATGTACGTCTCTGAAGATAGCATTAAAGTTTCCGTACAAAAACATAATAGATTAAATGTTGATATGAAACCAAACGTTGTATACATGCTATTCAAGAAAAATATATATCTTACCACCTGGCTATTGTCACGAAACGTACAAATCAGCTTCAAAATTTCAAGCGTGCTTGATTCATTTTGACTTTTCACCCGGCAACCACGCGTCTGTTGTGTGGTGTTCTTGACATCGATAATGACGTAACTGAACATAATAGTCTTCATAATGGCTGCTTCGCCTGCGCTTACAGACTACCCGTCACACATACCAATGTTGCGGGTTGCAGTCATACTTTCCATTAGACAACCGGCAATTTCGCGAATTTATTTGAAGAGACGCTAGATTTCAAACGCTATACGATTTTGTTTCGTAGTTGGGTGACTTTTTTTTAAGGTTATTCGTCCTTGCGAAGTGTGAAGCAATAGCATATTTGCGCGTAAACACTCACTGACTCCCGTGCTAGTCAGGTGTCCGCGGTGGCCGAGTGATCACACCATTCCCCTCCCACCAAGGCGATCCGGGTTCGATTCCCGTCTCGGGATCTCCCGTTTCCCCCGCCCTTACATTCCGGCGCTGCTCCTTACTCACCTCATGTCATCTCTCACCAGCACTGAAGGCCTCTATGCTAAGCGCTGACCGAAGTCTTTCACTACAACTAAAGACTCACTGGAGCAGTAATCTATGAACAATTACCTGAGGTCAGTTCGTATAAAGGTGTATGAAGTCCAGTCCGCAGATCGCGGAACTCGTGACATTTCTAGAGCCTTCATTATAATTTAGGAACCCCTTGTTTTCCCGAAACTAAATCAGTACCACATTGTTTAATTTCCTTACGTGCACATACCTCTGTTTCGTGCTTATTGGCAGCGCGGCTGTGTGTAGAGGCAATTATAGCAAGTTTACTGCACACCACACGTCTTTGATTAGGCGGTACAACCCTCAAGACTCTGACAGTTATAAATATCCAATCACTGACCACGAAGCAAGCTGCAGGTGTGCAAATAAATGCAAAGTGGTGCAAATATAATTTCGTGAAAATCAAGGGTTTTTACTTACAATACTGGACCCGGTGGTCCTAGAAGTGATGTAGCGGAAACTACCGTAATATATAAACGGGTAGCGGGAAGAGAAGGAGAAAAAAAACAACTGTCAAACTTGCAGATACGGCTTCATATGAATCACTCGGCTAATCGGTTTTTTTCTCTTCTGACATTGGCGAACAGAAGTGAAGAGATTTTGGTCGGCGTTTAACAGCAAGGTATTCAGTGTTGGTGAAGGATTAATAGCAAAATAGGCTTAGAAGGAGAGTTTTTGCCTGTCTACGAAAGTTAATTAATCTTAGTGTACAAAAAATTAAAAAAAAAAGTGTAACATGTATTTAAAACGGAATTAAAAGCATATACTAATTTCTTTCATGAAAATACTTGTTAATATATTCAAGTATATTGTAATATAAAGGAATGTAGAGAGTAGCTGACGCTGAGAAAACTCGCACAGCAGTTCATGTTATTTGCAGTGAAATATAATTGTTAGCGACTCAGATAAACTATTCCTACAGACATTTTTTTTTTGTTTTAAATTTTACAAACATTGTCAGAAGACAAACTGCTTATACTTTTTAGTACGTTTTAAAACGCGTTATGTTAATTTTTCTTACAAATATGAATTTTTGGTTTTCAGTCTTGTGTGTGAAATGTTGCAGTCATTCCTAAACTACGTTTAAAGTTTCAAGTCTCTATATCATCGATAAGTTGGTTTAAAAATAAACTGCAAAACTAGTACCAGACAGACAGATAACAAAGCACGTTAAAAAAACTTTTAAATACATTGTTTAAGTACTACACTGTAAAAATGCGTGCCAAACGATCAAACAGACAACAGAGCAAGATAGTAAAATGTGTAAAAACTCATTCAATCCGAGCACAGCCAGTGAGGTCTGTGGCCTCAATTACATTTTTATTGCAAAATCTTCACTTGAAGAGTTCCATTGTTGTTTACTAAAATGTCAGTTTCCTAACATATAGTGAAATTTGGCCTACTAAAATATCAGTATAACAAAATTCACTTCACAACAATATCGAACAGGGTCTATAATGTAGTATTGGAAAATGTAGCGACATGCTCACTAGCTGTAATAGGTTTATAGATGTGCTGGAATTACATTTTCTGAGATTGAAAACACTTGAGGATTTGAATAAGTACGTTATTAAATCTTTTACACGGGTAGTAAAAATAGAGAATTTTGCATAATAGTGATAATTTTGTTAGGAAAGATAAATAAATAATACTAAATATTCTTCTATTGAATGAATGTTAGATAATTTACATAAGCAAATTTAACTATGGCACTCGAGATAAGAACTCGTATCAAGATGTCACATTACAGCCCATAAGGTTTTATCCAGTTTATTATGTGCAGAGATTCTTCACTAATTACTGCATATGCAATCATACACAACTACTATGATAAATTTAATAAAATTCACATATTACGAACTTTATGTTTATGATGTAGAACAAGAGAACGTGTCGCTATTTTAAAAATATTTTTGCAATAGATGTAAGTTACTATTCGAAGAAGTATTTTGAATATACGCTATTACAGAAAATGGTGTCACAGAAAACCAGAGAACAAACGCAGATAAACAGACAAGTAAACAACTATAGCATTTGGCTATAGAAAGGATCGATTTTTTTTAATAGTATGAATATTTATTGTATGTAATTAATATTTTCTTTATTTCTTTCATGTTAACTTAAATGGCTAAAATTTTCTTGTAATTTATTTTAGTGTTTTGCAAGTTAAGTTTCTCTTTGGAGTGTATAGGATCAGTTAATAATGCCCCTACCTAGTTAGTTACTTAATATTATTTATTCATATTTTTGTGTTAGGACTCACATCCAAAATCTTTTATTTTTGTTTAATTTTAGTTTGTAATAATTTTCCAGCCCTGATGCCTGTGTCATTTACTGCAGTAATGCATAGTAAATTTATACCGAGAAATTAAACTGTCACAATAACACGTCTATCGGTTCTCAGTAAACTACCATGTTTACCTTGACTTTAGGTTTTCAGCTTTCCGAAAACATTAAGTCAAGATTGCTTGACTGCCGACTCCGTTGTACACAACTCCAAGAGAAGCCATGCACTAAAAGCTGTCGTAAAGTGAAAAGATAAAATTGTGTAACGGCCTTAACTAATCGTGCAACGAGAAAATCTCGTACTTGGCTGCAAATAAACGTACACCCGAAAGGATGAACGGCAACTTGTTTGTTGTGCAGTGACGTCATATGACATTCAGTCAGGAGTGTATATTACAGGAAGAGGCGTGGAAGTGAGAATGAATGGCCAGCTACGAGGCGAGACAACACTCAGTATTATTACGAGCTGCGGTGTTGACGTCCCCAGCGCCGCCACCAGTTCTTCTGTATTGTCTGGCCGAGACCAGGCAAGACAAAGCAGGCGCTGGAGGGAGACTGTCTCTCCCGGGAAATATTCCCGCAGCCAGGAGAGGAAAGAAAGACAGGCTTCTCTTCTTCCCCTTAGAGATATTCTTGTCCTCCAGACTCAGCGAGGTTTCTTTCCTCGACAAAGAGCTGGGCATGGAGCCCTGGAGAAGTGGTGTGTGAGAAGAGGGCTTAATTAACTAAAAATACGGGGTTGGTGAGAGGTTGGAGAAGGGAGGGACAATTAACAATGTTGGCAGAACTGGACCCGACTTCGGTGTGTGTGGCATGCATGGCGTAGGATGTCAGTTCAGAGCCGCTACTCAAGGACATACTGAAACCAGTATGACCATCTCCTGTGTGACTGTTCAACTTCCGTACGTCTACACAAATACCCGTACCTCCAATGGTATAAACCATGTTTCAGAAACACGTGAGCAGACTGTACCAGGGGATTACAGATGTGAAAATGCGAAATAGGAAATGTGACACGCACGCCCTTAAGCCTGTCGCCTGTCTAGGCCGCCGAGCGGCGCACAGAGTTTCGGCCAGATATTTGAAAGCTGCTCATTGTACGTGAGAGTGCAGTGAAAGAACGTTACACGTGCGTATAACCCACTTCAGGTTTACTACTACTTATTGAAACATTTTCTAGCGGAACAAAAAAGGCGAAAGTTTTGTGTTTAGCAGAGCTTCTTAGGTTTGAAAATCTTGGCACAGAATCTTATAAGAGGCGAGTTGTCAGCGAGGAGACAGCACACCAGTTCAGTGACTTGCACCTAGAGGCTAGAATGAGGCGTGATGTGCGTGCTGTATAGTCCTTAGTTCTCCGCACTTCTGGGCCTCAGACGCGCAAAATATGTTCATACAGGCGGCCACCTAAACTTCTACATTTAGGCCACTTCAAACATATTTCTCCTCGTCTACAAGCAGTCATCAATAAAAGGCACGACATACTACTATGGGTTCTCAAAAATATTTTCGCGAATATCCACCACTTCTAGCGAAGTCATGATTCTCCTCTGTATAGAGTCCTATGCTGTGACTGTAGGCATGAATGTCTGAGGGAGTCTCACCCTCGGTACGTCTAGGGTGGGGCTGGACCTCGTGTCCTGGTCGACATGTCCTTGGCTTGACCAGACTGTCCCACCCCTCCTTCTACCCCACCCTTACCCCTGGCCGTCTGTTTCAATTAGAGAAATGGCGATCATCCCCTCGCCCCTCTCCACGAGGGATGATATTAACAGCCGGAGTACCGTCTGTGAACCTGGGTTCACCAAGGGGACAACCCTCACTGAATGTCGCAGCCAGTCATCTAGGTATGGATCCTCTCAGTGCACGCCACGCACAACTCTTTACGTCTCACATATGACGCTTTATAAGCACGGGACTGAAACAGCTGATCGTAGTGGAAAAGTAGTAAAACATTCGCATTGTATTTGGAAGAACCTGGGTTTGATCCCCACCTCCGGCCATCCTCATTTCGATTTATGCGGAGTCTTAAATCACTCCAGGTGGATGCTTGGGATGATTTCTTAAGGTTGTTCACGTGACAAAGATCCATTATTTTATATTTGTATGAAATTGTGTTCGTTTTATAGCCGTTTACTTGTGACTACATTTTGCACTTGTGAATTTTTTTTTATCTTCTTATAGCGACATGACAAAGTCAAAATTAGCAAGTTATGGGAACATAGGAATATAAAAAAGCAAGTGACTTACTCCAATGCAATAATTTACACTGAAACAAGATGTTATGGGTCATGTGTTAAGACATTTAAAAACACACAATGCATTTACTTTGCACATTTAAAAAAATCTGAAATTGACGAAAGTTTACTTCATTTACGGCCATTAAAAAAAAATACAAAAGGACTTTGTTATGTGTTTTTAAATATTTTAGCACATGGCCCACAATACCTCATTTCCGTGTAAATTATTTCATTTGAGTAAGCCGCTTGATTGATGTTATTCCTATGTTCCCGTAACTTTCAAATTATGACTTTGATGTGCCGCTGTGGGAAAATTATGAGAGCTAAAAAATTTTTTACAAATGGAAAATGTAGTCACAAGTATCGTCTATAGAAATGAAAGCAATGTCGTGCAACTACAAAATTATGAATCTTTACCTCGTGAACAACCTCGAACAAGCCCTGCCCGACTACTACCCCTGTCCCCCGTGTTCCTCTACAGAACCTTGTGCTGTTCGAGGAAATATCACCCAAATAAATAAATGAAACCACTCTTGCCTAGGTATTTATACGGTGAAGCCGTGGAGGCCCATATTGGTTTTCTGCGCAAGACTTCTCTTCTACCTTTCTCCGTCCACTGTGACAGTTTTGGTTAGTTTGTAATAGTTAATGTTATTAAGATTACTTTAATTTAGTTAAGGTTAGCTAGATAATTTATATTTATGTTTACACATTTCAATATGAAAATGCTATTGCCTGTAAGAATTTTGTATAATGCAATATATAATGAGGTACATGTATTATCAAAAAGTCGAATATAGTTCTCGGTCAAATAAAGAAAACCAATTTTTTTGTGTTACTAAACAACTATAAAGGTTGACATATGATGTCATCTTGTCACTACTTCAACCAGTCCTTGCTGACAGAGTCTTCATCTTTCTGAGTCTAATAAGTAATAAACAACATATCTTTCTAGATGTAAAAGTAGTAAGCCACGTTATATAATTACTTCAAAACATTGTTATTTACACAGCTGTGTGTCCAAAAAATATCCGCACTCTTATATTTGTGTTATATCACAAGCCTAACGCTAGCGAAAATAAAAGGCAGTCCTCTTCATTTCAGTGTCAACAGAAAACTTTTCTGTTTTTTGGCAAAATAAATCAAATTTTTTGAAACTATGATTATGTTATTTTAAGGGTATTTGGAAGACAATTGAGACAGATCCATTTTGAAAAGTATGCATCATTTTTCTGATATTTAATTTTCTTTGCGGCATTCTATTTAGGGTGTTTCCCGGTTCATAATTAGATTTATGTTTTGGTTTCATTGTGCGACAGAAATTAATATAATTTTATAATTACCTATCAGCTTTAAGATGGTAAGACGTAACAGTCTCAGAAAACTACTTGCATCTGGATCTTCCTAAACAAAATATCTGCTGATAAGAATACTGAAATACTTTGCCTATACATGTTGATTCCGAATGGGGTGTGTTGATATAGCATAGTGACACCTTATGCTTGACTTAGTCGAAATTATGAATATTTTTAATCTGTCCATACAGTGGATTATTGCGGTGTAATAACCCCTCACAGAATATGGTCTATAAAGTTTGATTTATTTAAATTTAACTTATGTTATAATTTTATATTAATAAATAACTCTGAATAGTGTAAAAATTAAAGCTTAAGTAGTCTTTGATTTTTAAAAAATGAAATTGCCACGTAATGCTCATTTAATGAGCATCACTCCAAATATATTCACTTTACGGTTTTATTTAAAACACGTTTCTACTTGAAGCTGTCAGTATGAAAAATCAACACATTCCGCCCTGACTCATCTTGTAAACATGTAACATTTTAATTGTTTCCTTAGCAAGATTATTACGAAACTATTATATACAAAAGAAATGTTTACAACTACCACGTACAGTTATTTTAGTAGATTTTGTGAGCGAGCACTTAACATAGAGGTCAAGTGCAACTTAGTCAAAATTAATAATTTTAAGACAAGTGATTTTAGGCTAAGTGACATGGATTTTAGAGTATGTGACGTTTATTTCAAGTGTCTTTAGCGAAGTGACTTTTAGGACAAATTATTTTTAATCGGAGTGAATTTTTTTTGGCAGAGAGTAGGTTAGTTCAAGGGTAGTTTAGGCCAAATTCATTTCAGATAAAGTAATTTTCAGGCTCAGTGACTGTACGGGCATTTTAAAATTTTTTAGACTAAATGACTTTAAGGCCAAATAGATTTCCAAACAAATGACGTGCTTTGGTCTTCAACGCTCGTGGGTATGATTTGAAGCAAATATAAAGAAACAACGAAATGTAGGAAAACTCGCAGGGAAACGGCTAATATCTGTGGCGATTCCATCGCGAATGAAACCCGAGTCGCAGGGTTGGGAGGTGAATGATGTGACATGTACGCTCTCGTGTATTCTAACAATCTGCAGTGACTGGCTTGGAAGCACCCCGAGTAACCTACACTCACAGCCTTAGGGTCGACTACACATTCCCGTGAGGAAATTATTGAGGCAAAGGTGAAACTGAGGAGAACTTCAGTTAAATCCGAGGATTTTTCGTTTGCATTGCACATTCAGAATATTTCGAAGATATCTAAGTAACGGCACGCTTCTGGTGTGATTTTATATATATATATATATATATATATATATATATATATATATATATATAATTTTTCAATACAGTGATAATGCCGAATGAAAATAGTAATATAATTACGTACTGAATTTAATTTATAACATGGTCTTGTAACCATATTTGTTTGAAAAAAACAAATGTCATTCAAAACACAATATCGGTTGTAAAATTTGTTAACGAATATAAACTTTCTCGTAGATACTAGTGCGGGTATCTTTACACCATAATTGTGTTCCTCCTAAAAAAAAATCACCAAAAAATTCCAAATAAGAATATTTCTCTCCCCATAAGTCATTAGACCTCTATTTAATGCAACCATGAATTATATGCAGCTTAAGTAAGTATTAAGAAAGGTTAGGCGACACCTAAAGGTAATACTCAAATTTTCCTTAGATTTCATTCACTTTTCGTTTCTTCGATGAAAATTCCTCACATTTCACTCAGAGGCCTTATTTATTTATTTTTACTAAATGTGACAGTGCAATCTGCCCTTATCTGTCACATATCCCGTCGATTACAGATGATGGGCTGACAAGGTCTGTTACCACGGTTGTTCAGTACTCAGTCCGTTGTACTGCACTCAAGTCAAGAACTCAGTACATCAGACTGAACACAACCGAGTCCCTACGTTCGGTGATGCACTCATTCTCTCGCTACACTGCCGAGAAAACAACAAAACCGCACTGATTTGACTTCGCGTTGGAAGTACTGCTTTCAGCCTGAGCTTAAATTGAAGCGCAACAGAAAATGTACATTACGACAAATGCATTACACCTGAGACGTTTTAATTTGAAAACTGCCAGGTAGGCCTACATTTGTGAATGTTATGCCGTCAATAACGAGCATTTACGAAACGTAGGTTTACGTTAACGGAAAGTGTTATTTTTATTGGGCTTTACTTTTCGTAGACAACGAGATCATTAGAGACGTTCGCAGTGTTCGCACAGAACTGTACACAAGGACAGAAACTAGGAAAGTTGTCAGCTATGGCCGACGTTAAGGAACCATCCCAGAATTCACTTGGAGTGGATTCGGGAAACCACGGATAAACTGAATCAGGATGACCGGATCCGGAAATCAAACCCGGGTCTTCCCGGATGCGAGTCCAAGGTGTCACCATTGTGCCAAATTTCAAGGTTTTTAAAGGAAAGTATCCTGCAACAGTTAACTGGGTTATCTCGGGAATACAAAATGTGGAATGACCAGCAAACCTACAGACTAAAGTACTGTCATATGAAGTCAAACTCAGGTTCACTGTAATAGCACAGTTGCTTTTATTTACCTATGTGTAATTAAATTAAATGAACAGTGTTATAATAGTTTTGATATACGTACGGTCATGAAACTGTTGATGTCAACTGTACTAGTTATTTGTTACCTCATTAAAGCGTAATTTTTTTAATGCTTAAGTATTTATGAAAAATGTATTGTAGTGATTCACGTACTTGTTGCAGACCGGCGTTTGGCTGAACTGTACGCGGATAAGCAAATAATAAATTAATTAATAAAAGGACCCCAGGGTGTTTGCTATAAAACTAGATATAGATGTTAGCGCGAGAGTGTTCTAACTTATCCAAGCAATATGCTCGTCTCACGTATCGAACGCAAACTAGCTTCGTGTAGTATGTTTGGGATAAAGTGAGCATACGTATTTCAAAACACTAGTTTCTTTTTTCCTTCCAATCGTAATGTATTTCTTGAATTTTTCATTCTTATATAATAAATTAACGGTGTGACAAATTATCGAAAATAACCTTGTATTGTACGTTCTTGGGCGTATTATTAGACTCTTACTTAAAATAATTTAGTCATTTTAATCTTGTGAGAAATAATTATTACCTTAAATGCTTAACTATTCCACAGCAATGCTTGAATATTTTGAACACAATGTTCGTAATGAGAGGTACGGTAATTAGCTTGAGCCCTATTGAAATATTTTCAAATTATTTTGCCCAGTTTCGAATAAGGAAGAAATTAAGAGAAATTCAGCATGATAAAATCTTAAGATAATTCACTTTGAAACACCTTGGTGGGAGACGAACTCACTAGCCGCCTGACCAATGCTGCTCCTACTGTAATTGTATGTGCATTCTGCTCAAATGGTGTTTACCTGCAGGAGCCTCGTGTAACTAGTTAGCAATAATAACCAATTCAGTGTTTATTTTTCACCGTTCACCTCATCCATGCTCACCAAACACACATGCCAGTCGAGTCTTGCACAGGAAAGGAATTTGGTAACTGTAGTATGAATGTATAATTGGTAATACCAGAATCGATTACTACTGCTCACTCTTACGAACTCCCGCACTCTCGATTCCCTGTTGATGGAAATTACAAACAGATCCTACAACGTAGATGTGTAACTTCCTTATTGTTTCAAGTTATTGTCTTTTACGCCATTTGTAAACGAAAATGATATATTATATCGCTATGTTACTCTGGATCGTTAATACCCGCAACCATTAGTTCTCGAGAGTTATGCGTGTTGCCCGCCTGCCAGGCGTATAACACTCTCCAACAATATTCGTCTGGAAATTAAAACTTCGAGTTGATACTTGAAAAAGATGGGGGTTACCGTGTTTACACAAAATATCCACGTTAGTTAAGTGGAACATGCTATTTAATAGTCGCCTATTACCTGGGCAAGAATGCAGGTATATTACTCTATACCTACGTGCTAGGCGCTGTTACCGCCGAGCCAACTTCAAGTACGTTTTGAACGGGAACTATGTGTCCTACGCACTTGCAAACGAGGACAGATTTTGTTACAAATGTCGTGCTGCACAATGAATCGTCTTCAAATATCTCAATATCCAGACAGCAAAAGTTGTGTGCATCTCGAGGGTGGCCACCCCTGTTATATTCACTGAGGAAGAAGTTGTTTACGAGCATTTTCGGTGAGTTTGAAAATCTCGGTAACATTGTACCATATTCGGAGTATGGACATTTTATGTTCCTTACATACGGACATTAGGAAAATAAAGTTTTGAAATTCAACATTCGAGGGCTTTTTGTTTCCTTAATATTCAGTTCAGGACCTACGTGTCCTATATGTTTTCTGCCGAATTTAGATACAACCTGTAGATACAATTTTATTATTTAATATTAAGTATTTATTCTATTATGCACTACTATTTTACCTTACACAGAAATATTTATGTCTTCATACTCCATTTTTTCAATTAATTGAATGCATTATCATTTCTTATCCCCTACTCAATCATAGAACCTATCGATTGAATTTCATCAATTCAATGTTAATTTTTACCACAGTTAACCTCCTATATAAGTTATCACTAAACAAGCTTCATATCTCTTTGGAAAAGCCTGTTTTAGTAAGTTACATATTCACAAAATAATTTTGTTAAATTTATTTTTAGTATAATGTTTATAAATGTTTATTATGTATCGTAATATTTATGGTTACATGACCCAAAAATTTTCCAATATAGGCCTACTGGTTGTTTCATCATCCTTTCTCTGATATCAACATAACGTATTAAAATACTTCAGAAATATTATTATTCTCATTACTGTTAGACTCCTCACGAAGATATCACAGATATATCACAAAGGGACCATCACACTAGTTAGTGCAGTAACGGATGTTTGTTATCTTACATGCTAAAATATCTCATAAGGGGAAGAGGATACACGTTAGGTGAAGAGTGAGTTGGAGTATGTATCTACAGAATAATCTTGAGCTACAGGTACAAACACTGTGAGGTGTTTCCATGTCTAAAATGTGATAGAAAGCATTATACGTGTTACTTATTTGACAACAATAAAAATTCCCAATAGTTACACACATTGGTAGGATAAAAACATACCACCTCCTCTTGGTTTAATGTAGGGAATGTTAGAACGCCATAATTGTGCAAAAGTCTACGTAAAATAACAACATAAATCATATAATTTTTCTTTAATCTCCAGTAAATTTTACTATTTTTTAGATACAACTATTTAAAATATATATTTGTAAGGGTGGATATCTTCCTTTAGAGTTTGCACGACATTTTTCGTTTGTTTACTATCCCATTTTGGATAGAGGATCACCTCACAGCGTATGTAGTAGTAGTTTATGAACATTCCGTTTATGTGAGATGCTGAAAAATAATATGTGATACATGACTGGAATTGGAGTAAATGCAATGATACGTAAGTTTGGTTGATTTATTAGTTAGTTAACGAGTAAGTAGGTAAATATGTAGTAGGACATTACGTCTCGTCGACAGAGAGGCCATCAGGCCGGAACTATTGACTCAAGCAGACAGGAAACAGGGACGAAATCGGTTTATGGCCTGTAGTCATGGTCCATACTTTCACTCGCGTGGAGTGATCTCGGAGAAACACGGTACACGAAAGCTAGTACCATCGGACGAATATCAAACCTGTGTCCTTCTGAATGGAAGGCCAGTGTCTTAACTGCAGCACCATCTCACTCAGTCTGTGTTCATAAAGCGAAGTTGCAAAGTATGTTTGACGATGAAAGTGAAGATACAGGCATAAAACTGAGTTCTAAAGTGATGTCAATGAGTATAATAAAATAAGGAACACTGGACACGATTGTCGATGTTTGTAGGATGTGTAATAGAATGTCATAGTTCACTTGGTTGACCCACAGGAAATATATACGTGAAGTGTTTGATCGGATAAATGTGGCTACAGACATGGAAAATGATTAATGAGGTGACAACAGCTACATTCTTTCTGACTTTAACAAATTTAATGATTTGTCTTGCTGGAGATACGAAATGTACTAGCAACATATCGTTATAGTGTTTGTCATAAAATCATTGAATGCTAAACTAGAGTTGTGTTTTCACCCGGTAGCCAACTACACCTCCAGACCTTAGCCTGGGCGCATCTCAATCTCTTGTAATGCAGCCGCCCTTCCAACCAACTACACAAGCGGCTAATGCGAAGGAAAACATACCAATTAAGGTCAAGACAAATATATTACAATAAATAACATGAATAAAATAAACGAGGACATCCTGTTCACCTGCGCCGAAATATCATAGGGCAATAACATTTATCCGTACTCTAGGTATTCAGGCTAATAGTGACTGGTAAACAGGGAAAAATAAAGTTGAGATGGTATAGTTAGAGTGGCCACTGTAGTTTCCTGCTTGAAGTTACTTGTTCCGACTGGAAAACTGGTCTTTGCAGTTGCTTTTATGAGGCATTTGTGAGACATTGTAGATCACACACACTCTTAGATCACGTATTATGTCTCATTGAAACCTGAGAAAGACAGAGAGAATGAAACTATAAATACTAAGTAACACTTTCATTGTTATTATCTAATTATTTGGTATTGGTATGATAACTCTGGTAATGATATTATATAACTTTGGTAATGATACGATAAAAATACGTGTTTTGTGGCGAGCGTTCTGAAAGTTTGAATGAAATCCACAAAGCACAAGAAAATACACAATAGTTAAATACTTCCTTTTTTTTTGTAGTTGCCGCAAAAAAAATTTCCAGTGATTTTTAACTCAAATTAATTTCTAAGAATATATAATACAAGTCATGCAACTTTAAATACGCTAGTAAATTTAAGGTGAATTGACACACAACTTTAAAAATAAAATAAACAGCATATCCTATGGCCAAAAAATACTGTAAAAGCTCTCGACTCAGACCAGAATCGAACAAGGGAAAGCCGTGCGGTGAGGTTGGCACTTCTGGCCTCGCTCCAGATGTTCGTGCAGGGCTGCCAACAGCTGTCGACGTCCATGCCGGCGAGAGACCCTGGCTGACGTCTAATAAATTTGTATATGTTGATGGGCGCTACGCGGTGAGAAGCCTCAGGGCGGGGAGGGAGGGGAGAAGCCATGTGGATTCTGGTCTCATTAATCATCCCCTGTGGCGAGGCGAGAGGGCGGGGTTGGCAGGCCTGTGGGAGAGATCGCGAGAAGGGGGTTGAAGGGTGGGGTGGGTTGGGGGAAGATATTCACAACATCGACTGCAAACTGAAAATTGCTGGCAGGATAGAAAAATATCCGCCCAGACAGCCCTTCCAATTGGACCACGCCTCCTAGTCAAGTCAGTCGGTAGCGCATGTCAGCAGCACACCGATAGAGAAACTGGGGGGAGGCTTATAATAAATAAATAAATAAATATATATACATATAAATATATATAATGAATGTATGTTTGTCTTTTATGTGTTCCTATACCATTCATCCTATTGCCATGCAATTTGGTGAGTTGTTTCGCGGGCACCCGCGAAGGCTTCTGCCAAAAATAACCAACATTTTAGAAGGAACTGGGGCACAACGGGGAAACTCGAAAAATTTAATGACCAACGCAACGCATACCGGGACAACTATTAGTATATGAAAATGACCCTACATTAAGGTCTCGTTCTTTAGTTTAGCAGTGGTTTCGAAAATATTTTTTTAACGCAAATTAATACACATATAAAAATTAATCCTGGCAGTTTTAATACTTATATATCATCGTTTGTATCTTAATTTTTCTGTTTCAATACACCAAACAGATTTTTAGATTTTTGCCCCTGAATTATCACATATTTTGTTGTCAAAATAAGCTAAAATGAAGCAAAATATTTTTTTTTGCTAGCAAACATTATTTAAAAAAACGCTCTGGCAAAATTGTGTATCGTATGATTGTACACAGTTTCAAATTTTTTTCAATACATTTGGTTAAAACGTATTTAAGTTCTTTGTAATTGTTTGAAATAAATGAAAGATCAAGGCCTTAAATTAATACGGTTTCATACCGAAGATTTGTTTCTTTGAAATGCAGCCTGTGGTATAAGTAAATTTTATTTGTAGTATCATACTTGAGAAAGGAAAATCCCAAAAATACTGTCTGTAACACTATAGGCTGACCAGTAAGGGCACTGGCGCTTGCAAAACAGAAAAAATACTGTTAAACTGTACGTAGTGCCTTGTAGAGGGTCATTATGGTTAACTGTGCTAAGTTATGTTCTCTGACAGCAAACTTGGTAGTTGAAACAGTATTCACGAGGCTTTATGTTTTATTTGTTTTATGTCATAACATAGTCAGCGAGGGAGACAACTAAAATAACTCTTACACCAACGACTAGAGCTATATATTACTGATTTGACTTATTAGTAGTTACCTAAAGAGAAACAATGTTTTGAATAGAAATTTTTTTATTTGTTATAAAATAACTTTATTGCTATTATGCAATTTCAACGAGAAAATCATTTCAAATTGGAGTCCATACACCTCAAGACATAATTAGTATTCAGCTTGTGCCTATAATTACCATATTAAAGAACCACATTATTATATACTGTTTACTTTTTGTAGCAGACGTAAGGAACTTGTTCTAGGAAGTTTAAAATAAAAAAAAATCTAAAAGTCTAAAATACATATAATGCAACTTAAAATGTGCACATGAATTAAATGGGGGCTGTATCGAAACTTTATAAAGTACACAACATATACCAATCCCCACAATTTCTTCTAATAAACAAGAAAACACGAAGCATTTTGTAAGTTTAAAACTCCAAAAATTTAAATTATTGTCCGTAATTACATACAGCATAGGAAGAACTCGTGTGCGTATTTTGTGGGTGTTTTAATTTCTAATGTTCCGAACACATTAAAAGGGTTATGGGGCTCAAAACTTCAAGCATGGAAACAATACTGGAGCATTTCAATGTAACAAGAATAATCTGGAATGAAATATCTTAAGGCACAACTTCTGGTACGAAATGGTTCACTTGGAATACTTACAGGTTTTTATTACACTCCAAGTTACATAATTTACCTGCCTAAAATGAACGTTCGGCAAGATATGAATAGAAACACGGTTGTATTTACCAGCTGCTTCACGCAAGATAACGTAATTACTAAGCTTTAAACATTTGTCCATTCTAAGACAGAAAAGAGGCAAATGGAAATGATTGAACCGTATACTTGTACGAAAGAAATGTGGAAGATAATATCTTCCCCTTATCACGAGAAATACCAAGTTTGGTGTGAATTTCTGTTACTGTAGACACACTTAAGTCCACGCACGTGACATGCTTCGATTAGCTAGTGGCTCGAGAACATATGTAACATATGTTCTTCAGGTTTTCGTAGCATTTGAAGGAACATTATTGAACTCGACAAATGAAAAATGAATTCGTGACTAATAAAGAAAATTTCTTAGTGACAACATTACTTTGGGTAGTTGACATGGTGTTGGCTGTGAACCTTGGGTGCTAGTTCCATATTTAGTGACTATGTTTATTTCATACATGCAAGAGAAATAAATCATTGTCATATTATCATGCAAAATTTCATACAAAAATTCACAGTGCCGTTGTGAATTGCATGAATAATAGGCCCCAAATGATTAACAATTTAAATTGTTACGTGTAGTGCATAGCTATTTATTGAGTTAAAATAATGTTAAAAATACGAACCAAAAATAAATATCATATTATTCTGGACAGAAATATAAAGCAGTGTTTCACAATAGACAGCGACAAGCGCCAGCCAAGCAGAGCCTTGACGTTAGCAACGGGCGTGGGAACAGTCGTAGAAGAACAGGTCTGGACACTCGCCTATCTAACAATGTATTTTGCTTGACCCCCTTGTTGTTTGGCTGTAGTTCGTCAAGTTACCGAGAATGTTGTATGTGTTTGGCGCTGTAATCAGTGCGGTCGGGCTCAAACTTCGTCCACTTTTTTCCAGTGTTTACATTATAAAGTAAATAAAGATTTTTGAAGCCATGTTTTTAAATTGTGAGAGAAGGAATTATTTCATACATTGATAAAAATACGTTTTGATCAATTGTTTATCTTAGTGGGAGGGAAGTGGGCGGAGTTTGAGCCGACCGCCCTAACTGCAGCGCCAAAAACCTATAGCATTGTCTTGAACTTAGTGAACTACAGCCAAACAACAAGGAGGTCAAGTTTCCAGGCGAGTGTCCAGACCTGTTCTTCTACGGCTGTGGGTGTCGGGAATATTGCACGAGCGACTGACTTTGGATATGACGTTCATCACTGGTGACGGATACAAAGAAGAATAAAAGTTGTTTAAGTTTTAACACTCACGTAACCATTTCTCAGGTTAGGAAGAAGTAAAAATCCATTTTATACTAATAACATTATACTTAAAATACTGATATTTGTAAAAAAATGATGTAATAATATATTGCGCAAGTTCGTTAAAAAGAAACTAGTATATTAGTCTCTTTTTCGGCAGAAATTTTAACGCATGCTTTCTGTTTTATATTAAGTTGTTGCGAGCAGAGCATAAGCATATCATCGGTTAAGAGTTGATACCAATATTTGTTGATACCGGTACCTCGTATCAGATAAAAAAATACAATCTGGAGACCTTGTTAACACAGATATAATGTATATAGTACGGCAAATTGTTTCCAACCAAGTAAAATCTCAAAGACAGAAAAAATGACAGATTTTAATGTTTTAAATAGCAGTTGTAAATGCTGATACGAGGTCTCCATTCTTAAAAGAAAATATTATCATTTCTTTGGTTTCCGTTCATGCCTCTTAGGAATTTGCGTTTCCAAATAATTTTTCTAGGTAGCAGATGGCAGCACAAGTTCATGTCGCCAGCCGCCGGCGATAAGTCATTGCTATATTGTGAAAACCGCATTATATTTTGTTTGTGGTTTTGATGAAAGATTATAAGAATTCAAATGTGAAATTTGTCTGAATATATTATGAAACTTTACCATACCTACCTAAGTATATTATTTTGCACCAGATTAGTTACGGGATTTCTTGGAATATAATCGACTTTCACGTAGGAAATTAGAACCGCACTTAGGACCCAGGAAGATATGTAGATAGAACTAAGCTTCTCGTCAACATCGTAGTTATTACAGACGGTACCAGTGTTTTACACGAACAGGAAATATGAGGTGAATTATACAGACCATGACCTACAGCTAGGAACCACCCCATGAATTGCCTAAAGTGATTCCTGTCATCTGGGAAAAACTCAAATCACAATGGCCAGATCAAGCGCATAACCTGTGTCGTGTCAGATGCAGGACGAGTACTGAACTACTTCTTCACCTCGTTACATCCCTAGGACTCATGGCTCATAACTAGTTTTTCAAATCTCTACAAATATTTATAAAAATCAAGCTGAAGTCTAAATCGCTGGACCTAGAATAGCGAAAGGTTTTATATAAGTTCATCGCGGATCGTAGGCGAGTACCGAGATGTGATTTTCCGAAATTCGGTTCCCAAGGGGGTGAAAAAAGGGTTAAATATGTTTTCGAAGAATCGTCATTATAGCTCGAACCCGACGGTCTATCTTCGTTATTTTTTATTTTACTGGGACGCTCATAAAAACGCATAAGAGCCAATTGCATATTTTTTTGAAATTCCTCCTTTAAAATTTTGAAAATGCCTGAAATGTATTCCATTAATTATAGTTTTCTGTCGAATCTTTCGTTATACAGAGTTACCATTTTTTGGCTTCAAAAATGCTTACGTAAATACCCAAAAAGAGATTTTAAGAATTTTTTTTGGCAATTAACTCTCAAGAGTAAAAAGGTGGCGAATATACTTTTATGACACGTTTATATAATTAGAATACATTGGGATATCGTCGTGGTTTTTATTTTATTTGGATATGTATACAAATGCCTAAGACAGGACTTCAAGATGTTTCGGAGTTCGATAGTTAAGATGGTGAAAAGACGTGAAACGTGTCTTGGATTATTCATCGATATCCATCGAACCAATTCAGATATCGAAGTGCTTTATGCTTTACAAATATGTTAGCATAAATGTCTAAAATATATTTTCAGGACATTTTCCAAATTTGACCCCAAAAAGGTAAAAAAAGGTAAAAATTTTTACGTAACATAACATACATACAGGATGGTCCTGAACTATAGGTACAAACGCAGGGAGGTGATTCCTTATGGAAAATAAAGTAGGACATATGCAGGACACTTTGTACATAAGTGTAATATTGTGGGAGTAATGAGCCGCAGAATATAGAATTTGAAAAAAGTATTATTTTAAATATCGGAAACAGAATTATGTGCGACGACAATACTCTGAACATTGACTTGTGTAATTATAGTCTTCAAAGCCACATCAAATGCAGGTTGATATCTTCAGCCATTACTAAAAGAACAGGGGTGGCCACCCTCTAAGTGGACTAAACGTTTGTGCCATCGGGATAGTGGAACATTTGACTATGGTTTATTGAGTAATGCCAGCTTTGTAATAAATATGGTCCTCTTATTGCAACTGTCTAGGGCTCATAGTTTCCGTGAAAAATGCACGCGAAGTTTTGGCTGAAGCGATAGAGTACCAGGAGAGCATTGTGTTTGGAAGAGCTCAATTGCTCTATTCAAAATGGGTTAGAAAAAATTACATACGAAAAATATCGTACAGTAACTAGTAAGGGAGATATCCACCCTTACAAAGCGACGTTTTACCGAACAAAAATTAAATCTAACAAACAATAAGAAAGGGATTGTGAATGATTGCATTGATCGTAGGTATTTGCACAGCCACTATTGTGGTGTACAACTTCGAGAAAAACGAGTTTAGAAATTAATCTGTGAGAGCACCTTTCCAAGAAAAATCCTTATTAATTAGTAATCTATAAGGTGTACATTTTTCTACAACACCTGAAGTGCATTTCTTACAGATTACAAGCCTGGGTGGACGTGTTTGCGCGTTCGAGGCCTAGATGTGCGGAAGTGGTAAAGACGACAGACCACGCGCATCGCGCCGACAATTATGTGCTAGGCCCTACACGTCTACGTCTTTCAAAATATTCAGCGCCAAGATTTCAATACCTAAAAAGAACCACCAATTACGGCCACTAGAAAATATAAAAATACGAGCTGAAATGAGTATATACAACACGTGTAACATTCATTGAACGCAAAATTCCCCAGTGACACTGTAGCAGGTTTAGTTAATTTATGTGTAATAAATGAAATTATACATTTTTTAATAAATTTTTCTTTCTTTATCAACACATACAATTTTTCATTTATACGCAAAATTAAAGAGCGCGGGCTTTCGCGGCAGTTGTCTGCATTATCTTGGCTTCGGGCTGAGCCACGTCAGATTATTGTCTTGTGACGTTACGACAGTCGTTGAAGCTGCCGTCATCACGTAGTTAGAAGACCAACTTCTGTTGTCTATCTGATGATGTCAGCTGCAAAGACTGCCGAAAAGTCGCAAGACATTCACCTGACGCGGCTCAGCCCGAAGCCAAGATAATGAACAGTTCTGAAAGTACTACAATGGAAACATAGCTATTGAACTTACCTCTCAGTAGACGTACAACAAGTGAACAAGAAACTCATATAATCATTTCTTTATTTTGTAAAAGTTAACAGTAATGATTTATATTCCATATCATTATTATGAATTTTTCATATTTGAATTGTGAAAATAATACAGTTGTTATAACATAAAAGTATTGACAACTGTTACTTGTATATTCCAACATGAAACGTGGTACAATAGTTACGCTGAAAGTTTTTGACACCCAAAATAGTTTTCCACTAAAACTTCAAATAGCAATATCTCGGTACCATATATTTTTAGTTGTGACCCTATCAACCTAGATGCTCGAACTGCACAAAGAATTCACTGAAAGAAATTAGCAGACATCATTTAACGGATCAGTTCTGTAATAACATTTTAGGGTAGCGACAACCAAACTTTCGTTCTAGCAAACAGAATGTTCAGTAATATTTTACATTCCAAATGGTTAGCAGAACTATACAAATACTGTTAACAGTTATTTTGTTGCAGGAACCATTTTTCCTGTAGCAGGAACAGTGCGTTCTCTACTAGGCACTAGGTACGATAACAGAACACGATATTGTTAACCCAACATTGCAGTTAAGTAACTCCAAAGGAATATTTTGTAGACATTATCTTCTTTTTCCACAGTTTAGATAAAAGGTATGTTACATACAACAGTATCATGGACTGTTAGAGAAACCATCCGAATATGTTATAATTATAGAATTAGTCTCGTATAGATAACAAACAAGTATGGTTATTGCAACAGAGCAGTGGACTGAAAGAGGAATCATTGATGGTGAGCTCATGTAACAGTTACTCCTGATGTTAACAGAGTTACTGTATTTAATAAAGGGATTTGTATAACGATGCTTCTTTTGAGTTTAGATTACAGAACTAGCATTGTAGAGTTAACAAATAAGTATAGTTATCACAACACTGCGTGGACTGGAATCATTTAATGCTGTTGACATTACAAAATTCGTACTGTAGAGTTAACAAACAAGTATAGCAAACACAAATAGTGCCGTGAACTGTGAGCGGCACCACCTGATTTTGTTCAGATTAGAGAACTAGTATTGTAGTGTTAACAGACAAGTATAGTAGCTACAACAGTGCAATGGATTTATGGAAATATCGGCGGCTGCAACGATAGCACATTTGTTGTTAAATTCAGGAATCTCTTGCTACTCTGACTTTTACTATAAGCTATAGAAATATATTTTTAAGTTGTGCATATTTTGTTTAATACTTTAGTTGACACCTGGCTATACTCTTCACAAAAGTAGGAGGGCCAGGTCTGGAATAGATGATAACCAATGAAACCTATCTTGTACGAAGTTAACTTGGGGCAGAGGTTTTGTCCGGTGTGTATATAGTGATGAGATGCGGAATTACCAACATACATACGAACGCCATAGAACAATAAGTATCTTTGAAGCGAGAATAATGTTTAACGTTTTTTTTTCTAATTTGCTATACGATAGGCTTTTGTGACGATGTGTCTAACAAAACAATGCACATTGCTGCTCTGTATAATGCATTTGAAGTGACTGCTGAGGCATACGGCAACAGCACAGATTGTTAAAACTGCTATACAAACCTGTTAAAGCAACATAACAGATTGTTTAAATTACTATAATGCCTGTTGGGAGAACTATATAAGACTGTAAAAGCAACAGAATAGATTGTTAAAATTAACCTGCATTGCTTGGAGTTCTACCCGACACCGTAAAACCAACAAAACAGATTGCTAAAATTGCCATACAGCATTACTGGGAGTACTACACAAGACTTTCAAGGCTACAGAACAGATTGTTAAAATTATCATACTGCGTTGCTGAGAGTACTACATGGAACTGTCAAAGCAACAGAACAGACACTAACTGTACCTTTGCGGCTTCGCCCGCGTGTACTATAGAAAAGAGTAACTAACTTTTAATTACGTATTAATTGATGGTGTTACTATATTCTCTGTATATATTTAAAACAACAAATACAAACAGCTTTATTCAGTTCACTTCGCTGAGCGTACTTTAATTGCAGAACATCTTTGTTTTTAATTCATCTTTATTTCTCTATAAAATAGCTGCCCGGCTGCGGCTTTGACCGCGTGAAATTATGTAATGTAAACAGTATCTCTGGATAAAATATGTGGTGAAGGCATTTAACAGCTAGCGTACTCAATAACAGTGAACTATAAATTGTCTTAGCTCAGTGTAAAGAGCGCGCGCAACATATTCGTATGATGTCATAGCAATTCCATCGCAAAGTCTTGCACGGGATACGAACCCGTAAGACCACCCCTCCCACACCAGATACTTTATACAATACCTGAGTGAATTCTTAAATGCATGCCGTGATAATTCTTTCGTATGTACAGGATACAGTCCAAAGATGTTTTATTTATGAGTAGGTTGGCAAAAAGAAACAACTCTTGAATTATTTCTCCATGATCATTCACTTTTTTCGGGAGACTGTAACATTTTACTGCTTTTCACATACTTAATTTTCAAATTTCATATAATCCTGAATTAGTTTTGTATATATTTATATAAGCTTCAGTCTTATAAAAAAATCATCTCGATATCTCAACGGGTATAAGCGGCACAGATAATTATTTGAAAACACATTTTATTTTTTTAACAGCTTTCAAGGACGAATTTAGAAAAATCATGAAATATTTTTTTTAGATATTTATGTAAGCTGTGAATTTAGAAAAATCATGAAATATTTTTTTTTAGATATTTATGTAAGCTGTATTTTAAAGCAAAAACCATTTCAATATTTTCACTGGTTTAGGAGATAAATGGGAATAATTAAAACATTCTATATTTTTAAAAGAGCTTTCAAATACGAATTAAAAAAAAAATTCTAAAAATACTTTTTGGATATTTACTTAAGCATCAATTTAAAGAAAAATCACCTCACTATCTGAAATGGTTTAGGAGAAACTACGGGTTAACGAAAAACACATTTTACGGTTTCCCCCCCCCCCTAAATTTTCGAATTTCACAAAGTCGAAAAATTCGCAAATATGTATTGTTTGGGCAATATTTTGAAATTTACAAAATTATGATAGCTTTTCCGGTTACTAAGATATCAGGGACTCTTTGAAAACATATTTCACCACTTGTCACCCTTTTAATAATCGAATTTCGAAAAATCAATCCTTAGTGGGTGCCTATGGGGCAAGGGGAAGCTTCCCTCAAAATTTCATGGTTCTAGGTCCGAGGTTTGGGCTGTGCGTTGATGAGTGAGTGAGTGAGTATGTCAGTCAGGACACTTCATTGTATATGTTAAGGTAACACCATACTGAGTTGTTTGGAGCAACTTGTAGAGATTGCTAATAATACAGAGCAACAATCCTGACAATATCCAACAACTCTGTAACGGCAACAAATAACAGTTTTGTTATTACTGTCTCCATTTATCACATGTAGACAGTAATGGTAACCAATCATACAGCTGCCACTACTTTGTTAACAATAATGGATGGTTGAAGCAACCAAAATCTAGTTCCTACAACAATATATTTTTCTTGGTGAAAATGTCTTGTTTTTCAGTCTATTGGTGTACATTAACAAGCGCAAGATGTCAATATAACACTTCCTAAGTGTTATTTTTTATATGCTGTTCTGATACATGTTTCACCACGTTGTAAGATAAGTTTTCAAGCAACTAAATTTTTTTCGAGTACGTGCTGAGATTTGAACCTTCATTT
This sequence comes from Medauroidea extradentata, assembly GCA_003012365.1. Taxonomy (NCBI): domain Eukaryota; kingdom Metazoa; phylum Arthropoda; class Insecta; order Phasmatodea; family Phasmatidae; genus Medauroidea; species Medauroidea extradentata. The sequence goes on from PNEQ01047121.1 coordinate 42,895, forward strand.
ATCAACCCATAGTTCAAACCACAAGATCACAAAAGTAACTTAATATGTAATGTGCTACATATGTATTGCATACATTGTATTATTACACATTTATGTTGACAAAAATAATGATTTTCCAGAATTTTTAACTACCATTTTGTAAATGAAATAATATAGTTCATATAGTTTACGGTAAGTAATTAGTTCAGTGGAATGTAGCATTCCACTGAAGTAATTACCGAAAATGGTTTCTCTTAATTTCTTACACAATTTCTGGAAAACGTAAGCAGTTTATATCCAGATTCTAGTCCACCTTGGCAACAGATCTGGATTATCCCACTGCTCTTTTACTTCGGTTCAGTCCGAGTGTGTCTATGGCAACGTTTCAATCCGGGTTCATCAGTTCACTCCGTGTTGAATCCGAATTGATACTTCACAATAAACTCACAGAGTAAGTAGTAAGTGGTACTACACCCAGGACTTCAAAATATTTCTCGTCATTAGCCATGCCGCACATAATAGTGCAACGTAACACTTATTTCCTCTGTTTTGCAGTAAACCTATTACTTTATCTTCCAGACATGAATATAACGAGCTCCAAAGACAATGTTGCTTCATGGATAGCGTAAATGAACGTACAACGTTAACTTGTTGGACTCGCCTTCGAGAGGATGCGGGTTCGATTACCAATACCAGCCACCGTGACACAGGTTTTCTATGGTTTTACGAACACGCTTTTGGCGAACACTGGGATGGTCCCTAAACACAGGGCATGGCCGATTCCTCTCCGAGTTCCTGTCACTGTGTTGAGTGTCACCATCTCTATGACCTCGATGTCGACGAGACGTAAATCCCACTCACCTTACTATGTACCTAACTAGAGCAGCTTGTGAACATTCACGAGTGTAGGGTTGGTCAGCCAGTCGAGTTCAAGGTGTTCGATATTTAACCTGAGTGAAATTTAAATCTGTTCGAAATTTCACTTGACGGCCTCTCGACCAACTTGTCATTTACCCTGCTCTCAAGCAGAATAAGCGGCGGTTAGAAACGAAAGTCGTCATTTGGCGCGAAGAAAGTGTAGACAATAGACATAACCAAAATCACAACGAAGTGAAACTGTACGAATTGGGATAAAAATATCGACACTAATATTAAAAGTAATATGAATAATGTGGCGTGTAAAGAACGCACTGCGGATGTAGCATCTAGGAAAGTATTTTTCAAGTAGAAATTTTGAAGTTTTTTTTTTCTTGGATTCTCATCACTTTAAAACCTTGAATAGCATTACAGGCGTTCATAAAGATCCTGATGATCCTACCTCACTCCGGCGAGTGTGTTTCCATAAGCACCTTATATAGCGTAGTTTCGAAGTGAACCTCAGCAGTGAATCAAGTGTAAATATAAAGTTATCGCGAACAAGCAGCACGACTGCAGGGCAGACATTGGCGGACACCCGCCCCCCCCCCCTCCTCAGCCCACCACCACTGGGTCCGGCGCTAGTTGCGGCGCGGCTGTGAGAGGACACCAGACAGACTCCCAGGGGGGTTCTATGGATCCCGCCCCATACAAACAAGCAGCCCGCCCGCCGCGCAGTGTCGAGACTGGACCAGGGAGGGGGGGAGGGGGTTGCCACTGCGAGATAACCAATTTAAAGTGGTCCGCCGGGATATGAACCCACCCGCCTCACCTCCCTCCCACCCACCTCCCGGGGGGTGCGTAATTATGATTCATGACACTGCCGCTGCCACGCAGAGGAGTTAGCTCCGCGGGAGGTGGGGCAGGGTAGGGAGAGGGGTGACAGCAGGACCGAGGTCCAGATATTCACTCGCCGACATCGCTATGCCCTACTCTGCTCGCCCTGCTTTAGTTGGGGGAAATGTAAGTGAAGACACGTGAAAAAAAAATGTTAGCACTTCCTGGTCGTCTGGTGGATGTATTTTGCACGTTCGAGGCCTATACGTGAGGAAGCGGTATGACGACAAAACACGCGCATCACACCTCACCCTAGCTTCTAGATGCAAGTCACTAACTGGCATGCAGCCTTCTCGTACCACCGTCTGTAAAGACCTCGCTGTCGTCGAGACGCAAAGATGGATCACCTCGTCTTCTCGACGACAACTAGCCTCTACGAGACAGCCAGTGATGATTCTGTCATTTTGTGCCGTAGTATTAAAGTTGAAGGTGTATTGTCCACGTCTACGCCAGTATCTCTCAAACAATTCTGCACCGAGAGTTCCATATCTCTTTAAGAGTGTGTGCTAGCTAAATAAACGCTAAAACATCAATTGAATTCTACGCTTTTTTCTAATCCAATATGGATAAAATACTCTATGACACTCCAGAAAATGATATTTGCCAACTTTTTGAGCAACTATTTATCCAGAATTACTAATTCGTTACGCGTTATCTCTTGCGCCGCAGTTAAACGCACGAGGTTCCGGCGTCAAAGATTGTGCCTCAGAAGTTTGTGACACTGGAAACGATTTTGTTTAAGACGTTGGCTAAAATTATTGTCTAGGATTGCTATTGTATAATGTTCGCAAATTGGCTTCAAGAAACCTACATTTATAGATTAATGCTTTTAGTGTTGAATTATGTACCACGCCCTCTTAATTACGACAAAAAGACCCATTTTCGCCATTTTCGTTCTCTGGGAAAAAAATACTTTAGTGAGTATAGGTTGTTCGCTATAAACTTATCACTCACCAAAACTTGTAATTAATTAGAAATACGTTTCATTGGGCCAATATATGTTAACTTTTGAAAGTGTTGAAACGTTTACACTGGTTTTTAGTTACACGGAAGTTTTCATATTAAAAACAGTAAAGATGGCTGCAAAACGGCTGAAAGAAAACTTTATGTAGTGCTCACTTTATCGTGCACGACCGAGGTGAACTTGAAATGGGTGAAGACATATGTAAAGTACTTTGAACGCTGTTCCTATGCAGATCTCACTCATGTTTTCAGATAATTTAGTAACGGCCGAATCTCTACACTCCGCTCTTCGGCCTGGTCAGGTGGCCAAAAGGTGGATGGAGAGTCAAAGCAGTGAATTACCACAGATTTCATCATACATTTATTTCTAGCTTACTATGGAAAATCAAGGTGCGGCAATCCGCAGATGTACATTTCTACACCTCAGGGTCACTGCTTAGCGCACTGAAATAAATAATATTCTCCTGTTAGGCTATAAATGCGTTGTATGAACCATGTTATCGCTAGCCAGAGACTTTATTCTCTGGTTAGCTGACCGGCCGAGGAAGAGATCGATAAAAACTTAACATAGGAATAGTGGCGAGCGCGAGACGATTTACAAGATGGCGATGGTAGTTGCAAAATTTCTGTGACTCGTTTAAGTTAATACAAATATAATACTTTGTGCAAAGTCATATTAATTCGATATATTATAGCATGAAACTATAACGGAGTGCGAGTGTATGTATTGGGTTGAAGAGAAAGAAAACAAATTGTGTATTCGATTCTGTGCTTCGTAAAACGTGTCTATAACCTAGCAAATTCATGTAGCCTACAGTATTGAAACAGATTATTACAAATATGTGCAATGTGTAACCTATGTTACTGCCAAATTTTTTTGCATCATTTTTTTTTAAATCGTATTGATTACGGTCGTGATTTTAGCTACTTTAGACTTTTGCAATATTAATGTATCGCGCCTAAAGTAATGTTTTCATACATTTTCGTAACCTCAAATTGTGTAGCTTTTTCGTGCATGTCCAAGGACGTAGGAAGTGTGAAGTTTCATATTTATGAGCTGCAGAGGAAAATTGTCATTACAAACACGTTGTAGTTGTGTTCTAAAGTGTGGGAATACAAAAGTTATTTAATGTTGGAGTTTAGTAATTCAGTGTGGTGGATACTTGGTTCAGTTTTGTTGATTGGCTAATGTTCGTGAATAATTACGTGCTAGCACTTGTAATGCAAGTGAAATAGCTTTGTTTTGCAGTTCTAGTTTTACATGATAAGAAATTGATTTTTAATTCCAAGCGTGTTTGGTAACTCGTGTGACTTGGTACTTATAAGTTAATTTCCTAACATAGGCCTACAAGTGGCTTTCGTCTTTCAGCGAGTCGTGAATCAAACCACGACACAAACATTATTTCTAAACAGTTCAGTGCTAATGTGTTGTACAATCAATTTGACTGGCTTTGCAGGTGTTCACTTAGGTAGGTTTGACTAGTGTATACAGCAAACATGTTATATCAACGTTCTCATAAAAGACTATAAATAGAGACACTGGAAAATCGCGAAAATGTTTAGCATAGTCTCCAATAAACTATAGTATAAACTGTGACACGTGTGAAAAGTTCTGTGGTGAATCACTCACGCTGTGTGTTCAAGCTGTACAGTTCCAACCGGGCCTGTTGTAGAGAGAAAAAATGCTTTAAATAAACCATAGCCAATATAGATACAAAACATTCAGTGTTATGTACAGCATGTTGGAGCCTAGCAAGTAGTCAACTATTCCCGCGATTTTCCAGTGTCTCTAACTATAAACTAAAAGTTAACCCCTCCAATCTTCTGAAATAAAGAGGATCGCAACAGAATCTTTCTTGAATAAGAGCATGTTTATTTGAAAGGCTTAATTAGTATAATTTCGTCTCATTTTTTGACGGTAATGTTAATTTTAAGTGTAGTATACATGGTACTTGAGTAGTAATAACTTAAATGTAGCCTACTACAGAAGTAAATTGTTATAAAACGTTATTACTTAATATCTCACTTCGAAAAAGTTTTAATTTTACGTATATACTTTGTGACTAATACGAAAAAAAATCTACATTTCATACATGTTAATATAATCTAAGTTTTCGTGCTAAAATACATAGAAACTATAATGCCAACATACACATAAAAGCACTACCAAAACTCTTAACAACTTGGTAACTAACTATAGAATAAAATGGCTGATACAACACAGCTGGGCACTTAACAAGAGATAAAGCTAACACTGTGTTAGATAACAGCCTGTTAGTTGGAAGTTGATACAACCAGCCCTCACATTATTTCACAGTCACATATGTTTTTATTTTAGGGGCACTAACTGTAGAAAGGAAAAAAATACATACATTTTCCTATCTGCCTACAGAGTTCCTAAAATAAGAAAGTCTGTCATTATGTCTTAATAATGTAAGAAGGTGTATAAAAGTATCATCTACGGTTTGTAGAGCTTTAATATTCGATAGTAAATAAAACAATTGTCTAAAACTATGAAAATGCACTGCTTCGGCATTCCATTCCCATTAACAGAGAGTTGGAAGGAATAGACGAGGAAATCTAGATATTTCCGAAGGAATCTCGCATACTAACGGCATCATCTAGCCTTGGTGGGAATAATAAATGGGGAGTGGAAAATTTAATAATAATACAGATGATAATCTGCGCAAGTTAAACACGGTGGTTAGTCAATACCTTGACAAAATTGCCGAAAGTTAAATCTATGCTGTTTGAAATAGGGAAATGAAACAATTTTTCTGTGCAGACGGTCTGAATACAAACAACCAATCTGTAGAATGGGAGTGAGATACAATTCCGTTCGACAGAAACAGTTTGAGAGGAGAGTGTATATGATGCATGAACTAATGAACCCCCTCCCCCTGCTAAGTTCACATACTGTTAAAATTTTCTTAAAATACTTTACTATGTGCGAATGATGATAGATAGAGTGAAGTGAATTTAGATAGGCTAAGTTAATTACGCCAATTACAATGTATTCTCGCTTTTTTCATGAAAGCTGTCATTCTATGGAAAATTTTAACAAAAGCTATATTTAATTAAATTTCTTTCAGACAACTGCAAAACAATTCTTAAAATACGGCGTTAAGGTGAACGAAAATAACTCATAGTCCGGAGTCCTCAGTCACGAGTCATTCTTTACCTTACGAGCCCCTCAGGATCTGCGTACACTGACACAGCTTCTGTAAACGCGATCACGACTAGCTCGTCACGTCAGTCAACGCCCTGTACAGACAAGGCATATGCCCACTGCCGTCACGTGCTGGCTTACATCTAGACTTGTTAAAGCGACTTAAGAAGTCATTAGAGACGAAGACACGCAACTTAACACAAGGACAGGATTGAGCGAGATGTTGGTCAGCGCTTAACATCGAAGTCTATAACGCTGGTGAGGAGTGACATGGAGCAGCGCCAAAATGGTAAGGGCGGAGGACACGGGATATCCCCGAGAAAACCCGCTGACCAATGACATCGTCCGGTACGAACCCCATGCGAAAATCCAGGCTCCGACCCCGCTAGAGTTCAAACATAAAATCATGATAGTCCATAAAAAATAATGTGGTTCTGACTACTAAGCTCGCAGCTGCGGAGTTAAATGGGGAATTAATGTAATAATTAATTACTTCTGTATGGATCCACTAAAAATTATTATGGGGTTAACGTCACGTCGACAGCAAGGTCATTAGAGACGGTTACACGCAACTTAACGCAAGGACAGAACTGTGAAAGGAGTTGGCCATACGATTTAGGGAAATATGGAAAACAGAAACTAGAACTTAAACCAGTGGTCTTCCCGAATATGAATTAAGAGGCAGTTCCGGTGTTTCAGGCGCATATATGCAACCAGCATTAACCCCAATATAAATTAAGGCTAACCATAATTTCGCAATAGCAATAAAAGTAGTATGTATATCAAAATGGTATTTGCACTTTATTAAAGATACAGCCGTTCTTATTAGAGCTGCGTTCTACAAAATCAAGTATAACAAACGGTTACATTATCAACGGGATACAAAAAAAGTTGCTTCTAGTTTCATTTATCATAACCTGTCAGCTTACGTCGACACTTCAAAATATTTTAATATAAAACAATTTTTTACTGTAAAAATTTTCTTAAATGAATTACATCATCTGTGAGAATCGGAAGCATATTGGTTTGTTTTCTGATAGGTAAGCCAGTAGCTAAATAGAGACATTATCCGTACGACAGCAGTTACTGTGTTTCAGCTCCTGTTTATTGAATTAATAATAAACTTATATATGTATATCACATATAAAATGGCGCTGAAACACAGTAAATGCTGTCGTATGGATATTGTCTCTATTTAACTACTGGCTTACCTATCAGAAAACAAACCAATATGCTTCCGATTCTCACAGACGATGTATTTCATTTAAGAAAATGTTTACAGTAAAAATTGTTTTATATTAAAATATTTTGAAGTGTCGACGTAAGCTGACAGGTTATGATAAATGAAACTAGAAGCAACTAAAGAAAAGAAAGAAAGGGCCGTAACTCGGTACATCAGAGTGGCAACCCGTCCTCTCCTGGGTCTCGAGCTAGGCAGGGTGACGTTCGAAGGCTCCACAAACTAGTTCACTTGTTTTCAATTAGTACATTTAGTTTCTCACAGTCATTCAACGTGGGGTCCCCGGCCAGCTGCCAAAGAGCGGGTTTCATTGTGCAGTAATTTATACACATCTTATAGGTTGAATGTTTAGGCTTTTAATGTACATTTGAATTTTAACTATAAGAGCCTCGTCGAGGAATTCCCTGCGAAGTTCGTATCAGGATAAAATCAGCCTTACCGAAGTTTTCAGCAGCTCAACAAACGATCAGAAATTAATAGTTTCTGATTGGGAGGAACACTGGCCGCATCGCTAGTCTCGTCCTTCCTTCCTTCTCTGGGATTATGGATGAAGACTGGATTCTCGGTCCTTGAACCAAAAGTTAACTGCAGACATGTCCTTCTCTTCTC
>PNEQ01047122.1:0-21319 GCA_003012365.1 Medauroidea extradentata
TTCTGTTGATTATTCTAAACAGAGAGATACCGACTGTCAAAATTCCCACTAGCAAGAAGCAGAAATAGATACTCCTCCGTTGGTATTACACGAATTTATTATTTTTTTTTAGTGTGTTCAGCTTTCCACATATATGCGTTGGCACCTCGGACCCTAGCCGAAGATACACGAACTTGCCCGAAGCATGCGCTACGAGAGAGAGGGAATGCTATCTCTCTCTCTGTCTGCGCTTCTTTACGGAGTTATTCCGTTATTTAAAATTATTGATGCCTCTTCGTTCGTTTAAGTCGCGTTCTTCGTTAAATTCTCTGTAAATTTATTGTTTTTTCTAACAGTGTATCAAAGGAAACAAATAATTCTAAAAGAAAATCGTTTAACTTTTACGAAGACTTGTAATTTACTAAATAACTTATTTGTTAAAATTACAATATTTTGAACTCCATAACGTCAATTCGTAATTTAATTGACTCATACCAGCAGCCAAGAAATTTTTTTAAAAGTCTACTGCCGAGAACTTGCGCAAAAAACAAAAACAAATAATCCACAGGTTTGACATTATAGTAGTGTAAGACTTGAACATTTTGTTCCAATTTTGTCTCGTCGTTAGCGTTCGGCTTTAGTCTGACCTCGCCCAGTGACACACAAGAAATTTGCTAATTATCAATTACACGCTTCGGTTAACTGGCGCGGTCGACCCGCTAAATTTACTCTAGTTCGTTCCCGCTCGTGCGAGAAATTAGTTGCCGTGTGTGTCTGCCAGACAGTATGCACATTCCTGACACAAGTTATTCATACTTAGTTTATTTGCAACACTCATACGAAACATCTTGTAAACGTATTGAAAACACACTTTTCACGCAGGCACACCGAGAAGATTATCGCAAATCTTTACAAGTGGTTACTTTTTGCAATGTTTATTAGACGAATATACATTTTTAAACATAGTTTGTGATTGAAAACAAACCGACTACAGAGGTCAGAGGGTTTTATTACTCCACAAAAGAAATCTTTAATTGTCACAAAACTTTCCTAACAGTATAAACAATGTTTTTTTGCAAATATACAAAAGTATTATATAGCTTTATATTTCCGAGAAATTTCTTGTGCTCTTTACTACTAAACGTAATTTTACAAAAAATAAAAATCAACAGCGCACATATCAACGTCTAAACTCTTTAAAAAGTAACATAGCGTTAGGCATATTTATTACTACGTCTTGCCAAACAACTGAGTAATCTATAATTCACATTATCTGTAATCCTTGTACATTTCTATATTTAACGAAATTTGTTATGCTTATTTTTGTTTCCTACGTACAAATATCTATTCGTGGAAAAATATATTCTTTGTTTGTTAGTGAACTTCTAGAAACTCTCTTCACGACGTCATACTACAGAGAAACCAGCTAATAATACGACTCCAAAAATTTCATATCCAAGTTCACAGTCCAACATGTAAATTACGCTTCATTACAATTGGTTATTTGTCGGAACGTAAAACTCTGAATACTGAAGTGATAATTGATATAACGTTTGTCAGATACAATGAAACATTTTTATGTCAATATATTTTATAAAGTATGTAAGGAGTACTTTTTTTTTTAATTCGCATACCAAATAGTGGTATCTGGAATATGAAATGTATTTAACATCAGGCTGAAGAAATGTTAGACAAGAGGTGTGGTAACATTAATACATCATTACACTGAAAGAATAGCATTGTGGTAAATGTACTCTGCCAAACTGCTTTATAGTGAACACAAAATCATATTTTGGTACTTATTATTTCTTCAGTGGTGACAGCAAAATGTTGTTGTGGTGAAGCACAAACAAAATATTTTGTGACTGCCATGAAATAGTTTTATTCGTGTAGAATATTTGTGTTTAAAATAATTTTATGGATTATGAGAGAAACAATATTTTACTTCGACGTAAAATAAAATTTTTTGTTTTGTTAACATACAACCATTTTTAAAACAAAATATTTGAAACTAGTAACTGGTAGAATGTGGGTGATATTTTTGTAAGGTATTTACTACACGCACATATATTACAGATCCTTCTATTATGACAAAACCTAAATAATATATATATAATATATATATAATATATATATTATATATATATGCTACTAAACGTAATAAATACGCATGCAATGTCACATATCCACTATTTTCACAGCCAGCAAGTTATATGTGCACACGGTAATTAATACGGTAATTAGTAATAGTTAATAATGGCGATAGATAGATTGAAGCACTTCAGCGCTATCAACTGGCGAGTTAAGAGTGAAATGGGTAGCATAAAAACTCTCTCCACGAATAAAAAAATATATATTTATATGCCACGTTTTATTGTGATCGGTCCAACGGTGTCGGATTTTATCGATTCCATTAGAGATTTCGGTCAGGGTTCAAAACCGAGGACTTTTAAAGACTGGTGCTGGTGAGGGGTGATAGGAGGAGAATACGGAGAAGCGCCCGGAATGAACGGGCGAGGGAAACGAGAGATCCTTGAGATAATCCGCTGACCAGCGGCATCGTTTGGCACGATTTACAAATACGAAAATCCGACGACCGACCCCCGCCGGGAATCGCCCTGTATCGCCTTGTTAGGAGGCGAATAATCTGTCCGTTCGGCCACCGTGTTCCCTTTATCGATACCACGCAAAAACACATAGATGCCAACATACATACATATATTTTGCACACACATATATGACATAATTAATTTACTACATGTAACTCGCTTATTAAATCTTAAAATTTAAGAATTTGTGCAGGTTGTACAAGGTGGTTAAGAAGCTGAGGTGGAAACGGACATTCGCATTAAGGGGGAAGGTCTCTTCCCGCTCTCCTCTACAAACTGGATCTTGTCCCTCGACTTCATGGAGCCGCCTCCACCCATTTATCTCCCCTGTACTTCTAATCTCTTGTGCTTATCATATTCTACTCCATTTAGATTGCGTAAATGAATTCGGATAGCTCTTCATCTGTTGACAACGAAGATGCCTCACAACACATATTTGAAAATTAAACAGGCGATAGTTAAAAAAAGAATTTATATACAAATTACTTCTCATAAAAACGCAGTCGAATTCCAACTAAGTTAATTTTCATTGAGTTCTAATATTTACAAAGTACAGATCGACGAAAGAAACTCAAAATTTGTTTTTATCCAAAATTTTGCAGTTGAGTAACTATTTATTATATATATATATATATATATATATATATATATATATATATATATATATATATATATATATATATATATATATTACCAGTCATACAATTCATATTGGCCGTCAACAACTTGTATTTCAGTCAGTCAAAAATTAGTGTTTTAATCCTTGTTCGTTGAAATTGACATTTGTTTCCATTCTAACATTCCCAAAGTCTCATTGAGGTTTCTCCATAATTTTTCGGCATCTGTCCTTCCGAACATCTAATTTTATTTATTTTTCAATAAACGAATACAAAAATAAATATCGTAAGGGGAGGGTAACCGAGGGCGGGGTATCGTACTCCGAGTGCAGGTTATTGACTGGACGCCCGTAGACATCTGCACAACCTGATGGATGGCATGAAATGAAGCCATACAATGGGGAAGTGATTGAATGAGAAGGGCGGGGGAAACGGGAGATTCCCGAAAAAACTCGCCGGCTAACGGCAATGTCCGCCACATTTCCCACATGCGAAAAATCCGGGTTGAACCCACCGGGGATCGAACCCAGGTAGCCTTTGTGGAAGCAAAGTGACCTGACCACTCGGACATCGCGGCCCCTACAATAAAAAAGAATCCACGAGACACTGTTACCGTCCTTCGTCTATTCTCACCTTCGCTACTTATTATGAATGCGAAATTAAGCTAAGGGTTGAAACAGGGCAGAAAAAAAGGGGGAATAAAAAACAAAGGATTGTTTTTCAAGACGTGGTTCAGCTGAACGACACTTCATGCCTTCTGGGAAACGTAGCGCCAGCAAAATAATTCCAGTTAGATGCGGGGGAAGGGTGAATGAGAGGAGTTTTTGACTTTAAAATTAGTTGGTGTAGACTCGGTCGTCGGCTGACGGAGGATTGAAGTTCGTTTGATGACAAGCAGTCGTGCCTCTGGCTGGATGTCAAGTCGTAGAAGAGGGAGACAGGGGGGTGTTAGGCTCTAGGAGCTTGACTCGTGGATGTGGGTTGCGAGAAAGTTGGAGACGAGGGAAAGTTTCCGGAAGAGGGGAAAGGGGGTGGTTTAGGAAAGTGGCGGTGACCCAAAGGCCTGGGAATGGCTCCCCTGACGAGATTATGTTTGGCTAAGTCGAGGAGGATATCGGAATGCGGTCCTTGGTGCGCCGGGGGTCGTTAGACATGCAAAACAAATTAGAGCCAATTTGATTTTCGCTAGGAAGGAAACCGCGTAGTTCCCGGGGGAAGATGAGACGTTTTGCAGATTACCATTTTAGAGGTTTGATTTTGTTTTACCACGAATTAAAGCGGGCCGTTGTCCTTGTGTGTCTCGTATAGAACCTAATTTTTATTAATTTTTCAATATCGTAAAAGACCATCTTTTTTTGTTATCAACTGTACGTTTTGGACAATTTCATTCTTATTACACGAATGTCCAAGTTTATCTTCAGTTCTGCATCTGCAATTGCAAGTAATCGTCACAGAAATACATTAGTTAAGCAGGAGAGAGATTCACAAAGTGTTTCAGTCTGATTCAAGCAATACCTAAATTAATATTATTAATAATAATAATAATACAACTTCGTATTTTGTATTTATTTTAAATATTACTTTTTCGCATAGTATCCAGACTGAAACGAAAGTATCCAATGACCCTACGATTGTAGGTTTTCTAAAAGCAAACCGAGAGCGTCGCCTTTTATTTGAAGTCCCATAGTTAGGCCTATAAGGGATCATTGCGAGTCAATTTAGCACCTTGCGCATTCACTACGTGCACGTATTAGTACAGCCTTTATCACACCTTGTCTCTGATCCTAGGACGTAAAAGAACTCCAGGTAGGTGGGAAGGAAACGACTAAGATAGTATTTAAGGGCGACCATGTGAGGGAAGTTCGTGATGTTGTATTTATATATAATAGTGTTATAAGCCGTTCGCGATAAAATGAGCACTGCATAAAGTTTTCTTTCAGCCGTTTTGCAGCCATCTTTACAATGTTAAGTAGGAAAAATTTCTTGTAACAAAGAACGAGTGTAAAAGTTTCAACACATTCAAAAGTTAACGTGTATTGGCCCAATAAAACATATTTTAAACTAAATACAAGTTCGTCTGAGTGCTCTGTTCATAGTGAACAGCCTATAGTTTTGTATGCGTTACTTGGGAGTGTATTTTCCATAAAACATATTTTAAACTAAATACAAGTTCGTCTGAGTGCTCTGTTCATAGTGAACAGCCTATAGTTTTGTATGCGTTACTTGGGAGTGTATTTTCCTCTCGCAAAAAAAAAGTTAGCTCAGCTAGTTTACCGCAAAAACAAACGTACATAATGAAATGAAAAATAATCGCATTGAAACATAATGTCACGGATCACTACTCGACATGTTTTAAAATTCACTACGTACTTTAATGAACAAGACCTAAAAGAAGCAAACATTTTAAAATTTCATTTATTTTCAATACAGAAATATTGTGTAGTGGATTTTAAACAAACGTCAAGCAGTATCCTGTGACATGGCCAGAGTTTTCAACTATCGAGAAAAAAATTTAAAAACACGCAGACGAGAGCCGTTATCATAAAATTGGTCTGTAACTTTGTCGTGAATTGGTTTTACTATGTAACGTAATTTTTCGAGTTACGCGGTATTAAGATTTTTTGTAATTTATTAATTGAAAGTAAATTTTGCTAAGCAAATGATTAGCTACCATCGTATTGTACTTTGTCTCCAAAAAATCAAAATACGTGGTACGACCAGTTGCAACCAAAGTTACAGAGCGATTTCGAATATATACGTTTTTAGGTTGCCCGATAACATTAACTATTTCAACTGCTTGTTTAAACGTTTATTATATGTTGAAACATGTGGCTATCTTTATTGCACCATTTCGTAGCCGGCAACACGATAAACAATAATATTAAATAAAACAGATGTTAATGGTACAGGCACGTCATTAATAGCGTGGAAAAACATATATTAGTTTTTTCCAAAGCTTTTTACCAACAGAAAACTGTTATTAGTCTTGATAGAGTTTAATAAAATAAAAGGAAAGGGAAAGGTATACAAATTATATGAAATTAATATTAAATTTTAAAAAAAGAGAATAATGACAATGTTTATTACCGGATACTTAACAAAGACAAACGACTTTTTGCAGCATCATTTGAGTAATTAACGATAAAAATGAAGGTTTTAACTTTGTATGGAAATGCAAGCTCCCTACAAAATGTTAAATGTTACACTAATCAGTAGCCTTAATAAAATTATTAACATCTCCGAAAACTTTATAAGCTACTTGGGGAATGAGGGCGGCATATTGTTAAGATCTGAAAAACTGAAAATTGTCGTTTAAAAAAAACAAGAGCCGCAAAGTTGGTTATAATACTTCTATGGTTAAGGTAAAGTTGGGATTTTCACGATTGAACACTTCAAATTAACATTTCGTGTATAGTAATTAGGGTAAAATAACATAATAGAGAAAGCCACCTGAAGACTACGGATAAGCAAAATCTGTAGCTACCAAGAAATTTCAAGCAACCAGGAGAAGGTGCAGATCCGTAGGAAATAAACTCAGAATTTATTACAGTTGCAACGACTCTGTGCAACCTTCGTGATATGTGTTTCGAAGCCGATTCAAAGTAATGTGCCATTTCAAACGGAACAACACTAACTTAAGGGGCCTCCCTAGATAGGCTGCGTTTGTGTGTGCGAGGGAGGAGTGGTAAGAATGCCACTAACCGACGTATGTAATCCATTATCGCCCAGGGTTGCTAACCGTACAGAAATTTCCGTACATGTACGGAATTTTAACGACTTAATTTGGCATGTACGGAAATGTTTTAACTGTACGGTCCGTACGCTAATAGTAGGGAATTTTTGGTAAATTTACGGCAATTTCAATGATGCAAATTTCTCAGTATAGGATTTCGGTACTCTGTCGTATGTTGTAATGCATGCCCATTTCTTAAAAATTTTTTAAAGTTTCCTTTTATAATGTGAAATTATGGTTTGTGGTACAACGAAGAGAACAGTTCTTTGAATTGTTATGATTATTAGCACTAGTTGTTGGCCATTAAAACCACGTGATCAAAATAAAATATTGTGTTTGTTTATATGTTCATACAATCGTTGAGGTTGCCTACAAACATATCTAAATAACCATTCAGTATATCTACACTAACTGGTATAAAATTAAATATCCAGACGCGGTGTATAGAAAATATTGTCTATATTTACTTCGTTTGGTTTTGGGTTAAAATATTTTGCATTTTGATTTAAAAGGAGTCGTACCTTTGCGAGTACACCTGTATTAAGAACTGTGATTTTAAAAGAGGTACATTTGTATTTCTTCACAAATAAATTTGTACTTTAAGAACTTTCAAAGGGGATAAACACTGACATGTAATACGTGACGTTAAAAATAAATTTTAAAATTAATCTTACGTACTTTTAAAACTGTACGGAAATTTTTTGTGTTGGTACGGAACATTTTTCATCTGAGTAAGGAAATTTGAAACCGAGTTGTTGGCAACCCTTCGCAAGCCCTTCAGATGGCGTGTAGTGCTTTACTGTTATCCTTTTTCCTATGGGACTTTAAGCAGTGACCAAATTATTTTATTTATGGGCAGCGTAGTTCATAGTCTAACGCTTGTTTCTGTAGTTATATTTTTCGAATTAGATTGTTAATTTTGCAGATACGGCACTCTATAAAAGCCATTATTGGCCATTTTGAGGGGCCAGAAAATAATGTTTCTAATAAACGTGCTGATTTTTTAAAACTATAACGACATTGTTTGAAATGTGTGTTATTTTCGTATACATAAATATATAATGTGAGTTAAATAGTTTCGTCAAAAAGAGAATAGACTTAACTAGCTGCGACATATTTGAAGGACATTTAGAGAGGCCCCTTAACGCCTTTCATATGGCGCTGGGAACATCGGACGTTGGAAGACCGTTGGAAGTGGAAGTGTCGCAGTTCGGACTTACTCGCAAAGATGAAAACAGTGAGCACATGAAAAATTCTATGAAACTATTGATGCAGCATGACAATAAGCGACTGTACCACCAGGTGAGCTCGTATTAGTATGGGGTGTGTTAGTAAGAAATGCCTTTGGACCACCATGCTTCAGAAACACCGGCTATCGGCCAACTTCAAACAGTTATTTTAAGTCGCAAGGGAAGCACGGAGAGGATTGACGAGGGTACGTTGCTATAGATCATTCGGAATAAAGTGAGCACTAAAAATTTAACCCTTGAAGAATATCACTTACCGCTAATGCATATAATTTAACATTAACAATATTTGCCTTACTGCTTGTGTGGTTGGCAGCGAAACTACGCAATATAGTTACGTGTATTTTCCTATTTAAATTCAACAATACTGAAACAAAACCAACCTGAATCGACATAATTGTTATTTTATATAAGTATTAATTTTATTCATCAAACTCTATCGGTTCATACTGACTGTACAATTTATCTTACACACGCAAACATTAAGTAACGTGTCCGGAGAGGTTAGATATGGCACGTAGTTAGCCGTTACGCACAGAAATATACGAATTTTGTTGAAAACAGAACTTAAACAGGGCTTTTTAGAGTGCTCATTTTATCCCGAACCGCCTTAACTTGAGTAGTTTCCAAGCGTCCAGCAAGTCACGAGAGTCTGTATTACTTGCACGTTTATAAGTTAAACATGGTTATTGAGCAAATCTAGTCACGGGACTGAGCAAACATACGTAACCCCAGTAGGTTACTTAATTTAACCCCTTATAATGTGTGGATCTTCCTCAAGGATTATGAAGAGTTTGGTCCTATCCAGCAGGCTGGTTGCCCGCTACACATTATCATAGCCATTCGCTCACGGTTGGGAGACCCAAGTTTGAAGCTTTGTCATAACTCCATCGTTAACCTCAAGTGAACGTCAATTATAAAAGTAGCCATTGATAACAGAGATCAACCACATAGAGAGTCCTTGGCCATTCTTAAGAAGGCATGGTGTTCTAAGCGACTAAAAACATTTTCAGTGTCCATGGCCTGTCCTGTAAATGCATTAGGTGGACATATAAAAACAATTTTCTCCGAATAGTGCATGTTTCACTCGTTCAGCGATGTTTTGTACGACTGTCTCCCACGAATTTCTAACGTCTAAATGTCTTGCTTATCACAAAACAAGTTGTGTACTATTCAACGAAACTAGACTCTCTGATACTAGCGGATACCTAATCTCGTATGAAGAGAACGTACTTTTGCCAAACTCATTATAAAGTATTGTCCACGTATTTGGTATCCGTGATAAACCCCCTCTCAACAAGGGGAGGTCGTTGCTGGCCATAGCGGGCTGACGGTAATATTCCAGGCGCCATCTTGCAACCCACCACCCTCCTTTTATTCAAGGCGTCCGGCAGAGGAGAAACCCTTGTCGGCGAGAGGTTGGAAGAGGCTGCAGGGGTAACTTTCCTTTGATGTAATGACCCCTCGTCGTTGATGGCCGGTCGCATAGTTGATGGTGGACCGCCGAGAAGCTGGGGGGACAGTTTACAGCGGCCACTTCGTATTTATTGCATCCTCGCGTCGCCAGGGCAGAATGTTCCTTCTAGGCGCTCGTGAAGGGAATGCACACAAGAGGTTCCCGTGCTTGCTCAGAGTGAGATCTTCGCCCCAAGCTCGTCTTCTGGCCAGCGTTTGCTCTAACACCGCGGGCAGCTATTCGTGTTATTTCAGTTAGGACATTCATTGATTTTTTTTTCTTTCGGTGCTCACGTCACCCCGAACCGCCTATACCTAATTATCAATTACAGTAATTTAATCACTTTATAAAACTCTACCACCAGATATAAATCATTGTTTGATCTAAGGCGTTAAATTTACACCGCAATGAAATGTACAAACTATCATCACTAGTCACATTATACAGTAGATATTGAAAAGCGACAGAATTATAACAATTGGATGGATGATCGCGTTCAGTTGGATTTGTAAATTTCTCACTTTACAGTTAATTAACAGCATACACCAACCATTATTCTGCCCAGTTACAAAAGCGAAAGTCGAAAACATTGTTTTATTCATGAAAATCCCAGGTTTGATCTTTGGATTCAACCGCCCTGCTGTGGTTTTCCATGGTATTTTGATATAGCTCGAAGCGAATGCTGAAAACGGTTACTTAATATAAATGCGTTTGGAAACTTCTGCCTCCTACCACTCTGTGCTTCCTGGCAAGGCTTTCTGCCTTCGAGGGCACGTAAAATACAAAATAAGTAATATTAACACACTTTAGTCAATGATCTTTACCGTGTACAACAAACTGGTGACTATTTAAATACTTTACAAGAAAGTAGCCTGTAATAAACTTACAGCGTCGTTAAATATCAGTTAGCTCGCGGTGAATTGTTTTTGGTTCATAAAGAATATTTAATAGTTACGAAGCTACTCTTTATATCCTCCACGTATTATTAATGTGTTTTATTATAATCACGCTAAATCTGTGCAAGTAAGATACTTGTTAGTTTCCTGGAAAAAAAATGATGATGATCAACGTTCAACAGTCAACAAATAATATTATTGTTTCATGTCTTAACAGTAAAAATATGAGTGGAAATATTCATATTATTTAAAATAAAGTCATACGGTTTACTCACGAATCGCAAATTTGAGTTGCGTATATAGCCCAGACGAACCTGCTTCGTGACTACATTTCATTCATCACTGCCCTTAAAAATAATTGTAACCGAGCACTCTTAAAAAAAAAAGCTTCGTATTTTTACAAAAAAAAATCCTTAGAAACCCAGTTGTCAAAAGAATTTCTTATAAAACTCCAAAGGGAGTAAAAAATACAAAGTGTAAATATTTGTATCAGTAACATGTATTTATTCTTGCAATAATGAAAAATTATGTTTCCAAGAGTTAATTTATTATGATAGTGAAAATTAAGGTATGCATTATAAAACTATAAAAACTTATATTTAAGCGGGATTATTTTGAAAGAAAAAAATTGTCGACGCACCAGGATTAGACTCTGGATCCTTGTGTTAGGTGATCGTACTACTTGCTCTTTTGTAGCACGTAATTAATATAATGTTCAGTAAATTACATACCGGAGGTTTTGATATGTGTATAACAATATAATTCCTAATAAAGTGTTGAATCAGATAAACTACAAAGATAAATATTTCACGAAGAAAATCCCTTTAACCTTGCTAATTATCTTACGAAGAAAATAATTTTTACTTTTCCAAACGTTTTTAATAGTTAAAGAAGATCCTAGTTAGTGTTTACAAAATTATAATTTTGTTGTTAACTAACACTTTTTTTAATGCAACTTCGAATTACTTAACTAATGAGAAACAATTTTTTTCCGTTTCACAGACGCGACTCGGGACTTACTAGGTCACGGGCGCTTCCTCGAGAACGGCAGCAAATTCCTCTGCTGAGCACAGAGAGGTCCGCACAGACTTGATCAGATCATACCTTTCGGCCAGGGCAGCCGCGCGGATAATTGAAGCAAGTCATAATTGAGGGAAATGGGCGGAGGGCGCAATCACCGGGACATGAGCAATTATCGGAAATGAGCGGTTATCAGAACGCAGGGACTCGGTGATAATTGCTGGAATACGGCCAATTACAGCTCAAGAGGTTTATAAACGTTATGAGGTGTCGGTGGTCTTGCTGAAGAAAATGCGGTTCCGCCATTACCCCTGCTCTGGGGCGAAATTTCAGCTTGGACCAGATTTGAGCTGGGACATGCAGTCTCTATGGGAAGTTACCTTAAGGACTCTGCCTACCTCAGAGCTCCAGCGGCAGCAAGGATAGAGCGTTGCAGGTTAAATTATATTCTTAAATATCTCAGTCACTTTCAAACCTACATGTATGCCACCACTGACATTTTTGTTCAGTACGATACGGCCCACACTGCTACGGAATCTTTTAGAAAGTTATATCAATACCCTGAAAACTATGAGCAAATAAGTGTTTTCATGCCGATTAAACACTCGAACCCCTGTATTCATAAAATTATTTTCTCATTTTCGTTTACGTAGCAGTATTCTCCTCTTATCAATTCAGAAAATGGTTTCTATCCGAAAGCGATATCTCAAAGGGTGACAGAGCTACACGGAATTTAGTTTAACATGTAAAACCCTATCCTTGCTCCCACCGCGCTCCGAGGTAGGCAGAAGCCTTGCAGAACTTCACAGAGCACACAAACTGAACACTTGAACTAAACAATAGCCACATAAGAAGAAATACATATAATACTGTATCTTCATTGACAGGCCGTTCTCGTTAAAGGGAGCTCACCATAAAGTTTTCTTGCAGCTGTTTTGCAACCATCTTTACTATTTGTAATATGAAAACATCTATGTAACTAAAAATCAGTGTAAATACTTCAACACTCTCAAAAGTCAACATCTACTGACCCAATAAAACATATTTTTAATTAATTACAAGTTCTACTGAGTGCTCAGTTTATAACAAAGATACTTATAAGTGAAAATAAACGTTCATAGTAGTTTAGCAGACACTTACTTGTATAGGCAAAGAAATGGAGTATAAATACATACTATTAAATTTAGTATTTAAGATCCTAACTAACCAAAGTAACTCACAACTTCTGGTAAATTTTACCACACGAATATATCTTTATTAAAACACTGTTACTAGGGCATTTACATTTGAGTTAAAATTTTTCATCATGATTTTAAACAATTCATACAAATTTTCAAGTTTTGTTGTGATAATTTAAATTAAGCTCCTATTGATTGTACTGATACGCGTAGAAGCTTGCTCGACGGAAATTTTAACTACGATAGCTCAGTTATGCATAGTCGCGTAATGCATCAATATTTTTGTGGTCGTCCCCTCTCCCCATCAGAAGTTACAATAAAGTGCGTGTTCATAAAGTAACCGGAAAATATAATATTATAAAATGGAGATACAGCACAATTAAATGATATGATTTCTAAATCTGTGCACGTTAAATGTTTTCTTCCACAGGGAGAAAGAAATATGTACCAAAAAAATTTACACATGTTATCGTAACACGCCGTATAGGTACTTATTTTTGTTATCACGGCACGTTACATAACCTTAATTAAAATACGGTATTGATTTCATAATATTGTATTATTATTGATTGGCTTTATTTATGGCGAATTTAAGGCTTTCTTATAGTTAACTATACGTCCACCAAAATACATACATATGTGGTAACAATCAGAATATATAGCCTATTTCACACGTACATACAGCATTGAACAAACAAAAATATAGTTTAATTATTAAGGAAGCAATTTTTTTTTCATTTCAGTCTATTTATTTCTATCTTACCACAAGATGTTAACTTAAACAGTTTATAAATAACACCGATTACAAAAATATCGCTGTAAGCCATAATATAGTTTGACTCGCGTACAAATTACATATATTTTTTTAACGAAAGCTGTTACATGGACAACTATGCTCACGGGAAAATATATTTAAATTTGTATACTGGTTGGTTAGTGTGTTAGGAAAGTATATTTTCTCCGGTGGCACTTGTGGCAGATAAAAACCTTGCCTTTCCCATGGGAACAGCTGTATAGAGGATTACCAACACATCGTAAAAAATAAAATTCTTATATTATGCTCTATATAACTGACTTTCTGTAGATTTTTATAAATACGCTTTATCTAAATATTATTTTGTTTTGTTTGTGCTCCTTCCTTCAGACAACAACGCTGCAAAGTCTACTAGAATGAAGGCTATTTAGGTTCAATTCATTGTAAGTCACCCTAATTATTAATTTAAACGACATCGTAATACAGGATGTTGCGGAATCACTGGTCGTAAATCACATGAATGGTACAGAACGCAAATCGAAACGTTATTTTTTTAGTAAAGAACATTTCTCCGGAAATTGCACCCTGCAAAGTTGCCGGGGCAAACATTACTGTGCAAATTTGAATTCCGCACGCTCCCAAAGTGCGAGTCTAGTGGCTGAGAGTAAACAAATACAAGTGGGTTAATTGATTGTGATTGGTTGTTCTACGAGCGCTGTGTCAGTACGCATCTGAAAGTAGTTCCCATTTACATGAGTTAGTAATTGTACGTATATTTCTCATTCAGAAATTACATTTCTATCTCTCATGACGTACATGCTTGAACTACCCAAGTGTGGATTCTTATGTGTGTTATATTCCACGCCGCTTTTAAAAGCATTAAGCTAGTCGTAATCTGTAACACGTACGCGCCATGGGTAGCAGACAGTCTGTTTCCATTGTTATTGAATGTGTCTTGCTTCCGTGTTGAGTTCGTAACTCCTACCTGACTGTATGAATCGAGCAGCATGGTGTGTTACGGTCAAGAATCGTTCACTGGTGTCGTGAAACATTCTCAGGAAAACCGTGCAAAAATTAATAATTCGGAGTGTTTTTGAATATCGTTGTCAACAGCATCAGACATTGAGAGTTTAAAGAAATTAGCTTCTATTACAGCCAAGATCACGCGTGTGTGCGCTGCCTGTATTTTTAGTGTACGCGAAACGCGAAAGGAATTCCAGAGACAAGAGAATTTGTGACACATTGATAGAAGAGAAAAAAAGTTCTCGGTTATATGACGGTTTTGTTAAAACTATTGTGCGTAGTAAAGTTCATTAATTTATCTTGAGTAACGAAGGCACAACTATAAATAAAGTGCTTGGTGTTATAAGTGCTGATGATTTGCCAGCTACTAGGAACGTAAGTACACGTTTAAGTAATATAATACGTGAGTGATTTGTGTTGTGTCTATTGTAAATATATTACCTTGTAGCCATCCATCAACATAGTTCTGACAGCGACCAATTGCTGGCTTTCGAAGAGGAATGATAATGACCTCGTTTGTTTACATCGGGTCTAAAGTAAGAGTAAAATGTTTATAATGCACCGAGTGAAACCAGGGTACTGCGGGTTGCAGGTAGCTAGACTCATACAAAGGTGAGTTTTTTTTTACACTCTTAACCCGAACATGAGCATAGATACTTGCGGCCCGCACTACCTCACTAGACTGGCAACTCGGAAGGCAAGAAATTCAAATTTTCGCACTTATGTTCGCAGGGTGTCACTTCCGGGCAAATGTTGTTCACTAACAAATAATGGTTATTTTTGCATTCTCTAACATCTGTGTGATTTACGGCAGCTAATTTCGGCGTATCCTGTATATAAACAAAGACGACGTGTACCTAATAAACATAGACAAAATTTAATGTATGTTGCCAAAGTAAAAAAAAAGTAATATTAAGACATATTTATTTATGTTCTTTAGCAAGGTCGCCTCTAAAGGTGTTCACTTCGCTTTGAACAGCCAACCGTACAAGGGACCACGATTGGGGCAGTGTCTAGACTCTAGAGCACTCGCCTTCTACCACGATGATCCGGGTTCGATTACCGACTGTGTCCGTCCCCGGATTTTCGCATGTGAGAATCGTGCCGGACGATGCCGCCATAGGGTGGGTTTTCTCGGGCATCTACCGTTCCCCTCACCACTTTCATTCAGATATGTTAAAGAGCACGTGGACGCTAGCTTATTTTAATGTTCGATGCTAGGAAACGGGGATAGCTATTAGTCGAATCTAACACGTCCGTCCAACACCTCATCACCTCTAGGCGTGGAGGACTAAACTAGCGTGCAGTGTTTTCATAGAAACAGTTTTTCAATGGGACTTCAAGCAACAACTCTGTTGTTTTATTTGTGGGAAGTATGTAGTAAAGTCCAATTCAGGTTTCTATGATTTGGTTTCCCGATTATGGTCGATATTTTCTCAGCTACAGCAACGTGAAATAATAACTTTTAGCACTTTTGAGGAGCTTGGAAATAATGTTTTTATTGGCGGAAGGCATTTTTAAAATCAAAGGGACACAGTTTAAAGCGTGTTTTCTTTTCGTAGTAAAATTCATTGGAAATTTTTTTTAAAATAGTTATACAGTAAACAAAACTGTCCATACCACGCTACATCACGTTATCACGCGGAAGGTCCACTAACGATTTTAAGGTGGCCACCTATCCTACGCTTCAAATTCGTTGCAGTGTGTTCATAAAAGGTTTTTTTTTTTTCTTTTTACGAAACTATTCTACATGTGCCCATTGTGCTAACGTACGAAAAGAAAATTAACTTCAGACAAGGTCGGAACCTCATTGTTAAGACGCCACGCTAATTTAAAATACTGTTTCTAAGCCCTCCAACATGGCCCAAAAACGGCCTCTTCAGAATTCCGTACTTGAAAATATACTAACCGGATGTTATGCGAAACTCAGATTGCAACCTGCATTGAAATTAGTTGCAGTCTTTCCACGAATAAAATAATATGGTCACCGCTTAATACGTTGCACGCTAGTTCAGCGCTTGGCTCTTCAAGGTCGACCTAGCTCCATCGCTTTTGAGCCTCTCACGCGCGGGTAATGTCTTCACTTCTTACAGGACGACGTATGCCTTTGTTGCGCGGAATTAGCTCTCGCCCGAAGAAAGGACACACCTATAGAAGCAGTGGAACCCGACATAGGCCCGTTGGGAAGGACTGTAGATCCTGGCATCAGTCCCAGGAGGCAGACAGACCAGAGTGTCTCATGGAGAAGGGAGACTGGACAGGATAGAAGACGGAGTGGGAGGCAGATGACGTCACGATCTATTTATAGGGACGCGACACAATGACCACGGTCTTACGTGAGTAATGACATGACGTGTCGCTTGACCACGCCTTACAAGACACCGCCACAGCTGCATTGTTATTTTTGTGACGGTACCTGTGAATACAGATTCCTCTTACGAAACTATTATAGCTCGCATAGTTTTCTCTTAACACTGCGTCAAAGTCAAAATTTGCAACTTACGCTGCCATTCCAAAAGTGAAAACCAATAGATTTACTCAAATAATTCACAGTGAAATAAAATGCCATGTGCTACGCAGTCTAACATTTATAAACACACAACATAATATTTTGAATCTTTAAGAAATTCGCAAAAGTAAAAGTTGTTCACAGCGAGTTTTTCTTATATTAGGTTACGTAGCCCATGACATGTCATTTCACTGTGAATTATTTTGTTTAAATAAGTCAACAGTTTTTCACTATTTGCACGGCAGCATAACATGCAAATTTTGACTTTGACGCACCGTTCAGAGAAAACTATCGCGCAAAAATTGTTTCGTAAGTGTAAACTATACTTACAAGTATATTATACAAAGCTAATGCAATTTTGTAGAAATATAAAATTTTGATATTAAACGGACTTGGAACATCTGTAAGCCTTTAAGTCGTCAAACGGCAGCTGGGCACTTCAACACCATCCCCCGTATTTGTACAAATTGACAGGAAATGTACTGACTAGAAAATTCCTAGGAAAAGAACCCGTGTATCCAATCGAGGTGTTGTACCACAAGCCGTGTTGGAATTACTTTTTTTTGTATGCTTAGTTTTTCAGAAACACGTAGTTAAAAATGTATTGTTATCGTGCTATAGTGAAATACAATATTGTACTACAAACCCATAAACACAAAACATCTACCAGTATTGATTACATAATTAGTCATATACAAGTTCATAATTATAAATATACTTTCGTCTTTTCAGAGTCAGAGTACGTACTTAAAAAGTACGATTAAGGGAAGGGGGTGGGGACTCCTTGCAAAATTGTTATTGTTTAAATAATTTATATATTTGTACGCGATATTGTTTGTTGTATAGACATGTATTGATATTATTTTTACAGTACTGAAAATTTTCTAGCTTTCGTACTTTTTGTATAGTGGTAGGTGAAAGACCAAATTTGCATAAAATTGTTTTATACAAGAAAGGCAAACCAACGAACTAACAGAAAAGAAATAATTTACAGTGAAGAACAGTGCCGCGAGCTACGTCAAGATATGTACTAAACAAGTATTAAATATATTTTATGTGAAAAAAATACTGAAATTAACATTTAAAAAATTGCCAGTTACTTGTAATTATTTTATAATAAAATAAAAAATCCAATGCAGGAATTTTTATACATGCCTCGACGTAGCCCGTGAATTTGCTCTTCACTGTGAATTAATTAATTTATATATGTTAGGTTTACTTTCTTGTGTAAAACCGTTTCATTTAAGTAGATAAATTAGTTTTCACTATTTGCATGGCAGCATAACAATCCAATTTTAATTTGACGTGCTGTAATGAGAAAACTATGAGAGCTAAAATTGTTTTGTAAGAGGAAACTGTACTCACAAGTATCGTCTACAAAACTAACACTATTTCATAAAAATATAAAATTATGTTTTGATCGCTTTTGAACAACCCTAAGGTGGTGGTGGTGGTGGGGGTTTAGACAATGTTATTGTTTTTTTCTCTCTCAGAATTTGAGTCATAACATTTATTCAAATTGTAGCCTATTATCAAAATTTCTCTCCGACGAAGCATAGGATATATTCTTGGTACACTGCTTGACATAAATAATAATGGAATATTTCATTAATTTGTCGTGCATAGTCATTGCATGAGAATTCTTGAAAGTTAACCTATAATTCTCTCGTAATGATTCTGCATGATAAATTAATGAAAACATTCCAGAATTATTTATGTCAAGTAGTTTACAAAAAAATATATCGTAAGTTTTGTCGAAAAGAACATTTTGGTAATACAATTTGAACAAACGTTATTGCTCAAAAAATGATAAAACAGTATAACTGTCTAATACAGGATCGGCGATTGCTAAATCCAGCATCGGGTTGACACACGTAATTCTCATAAAAGCATCAGTTTAAAGTTGTAGATTTCTTGAAGCCAGTTTCCAAAACTCAAACACAGCAATCGTAGGTAATAGATTTTGGCAACTTTCTAAGCAAAACTTATTCTCGAGTAATGTATTTCTGAATAACAATTTTTTTACGCCGAAATCTCGAACATATAATTGCCGCGCAAGAGATCACACTTAAGGCCATGATCTTTCATTTATGTTAAACAATTGTAAATAACTGAAATATCTTTTATCCGAATGCTTTGAAAAAATTTGAGACTGTGTACAGTCATACGATACACAATTCTGCCAGAGCATTTTCTTTTAATAATGTACCATTTGCTAGAAAAAAATTATTTTGCTTCATTTTGGCCTATTTTCACAACAAAATATGTGCTATTTCAGGAGCAAAAATCTATAAATCAGTTCGGTGTATTGCAACAGAAAAATTCATACACAAACGTTGATATATAAGTGTTAAAACAGCCAGAATGAGTTATTGACAGATGTATTAAT
The DNA here is from genome assembly GCA_003012365.1 of Medauroidea extradentata. Classification (NCBI taxonomy): domain Eukaryota; kingdom Metazoa; phylum Arthropoda; class Insecta; order Phasmatodea; family Phasmatidae; genus Medauroidea; species Medauroidea extradentata. The sequence continues at coordinate 19,411 of PNEQ01047122.1, forward strand.
TTTCGTTACATAAAATATTTTCGAAACCACTGCTAAACTAAAGAGCGAGGCCTTAACAAATGTACCATTATAGGCAAATGTTTGCTCATGTAATTGGCGTATATTATATAGGATTGTTGTTTAGTTGTTTTTCCATGCTAACTTTCAATAACGTGTAGATTTCAATTGTAGTTTTTAGCGTTTACTTATCTACCACATACTCCTGAAGAAATAAAGTGGGTTAAATGTTTCACTGACTGTGAGGTCGCTAGAGACGGTTACAAGCATCGGTATAAATGTTTGGAACAAGGAGAAGAGCCGTTCATGGAATATTCATCTAAGAGTATGGGTATATTTACATGTAAACTTATAAACAAATACGCTTAAGAATAATAAACCTCATCTATATTACAATAAACACAAAAGTTTGGAAAAATAATATAGCAAAATTATGTGTAGATGTCAAATATTTCGGTAGTCATTTTCAAACAAGTAACGTGATTAGACAAGTTTTATGTTAACACGCTGTTGCTATTGTATTTGAAATCATTCCACCCCTCCCTGACCCTTTTCAAAATTTTTTGCTTCCACTCGTGCCAACGAAATTATTTTATATTAGAGAACGGGAACTCCCCTTCTCCTGTTATTTTTAGTTCTGCAGCATAAATGTGAAATCAGTCAATGAATGTATTTTCTTAACTGTAGGATTTAGATGACATCGTCATAGGGCAGCATCGCAGAGAAGCACTAGCTGCCTAGTTTGCAGAGTATTTGCTGTAATGTCATTATATGGCCGGGAAGTTTAATCAAAGGTTGATAATGTTGGTACAAGGGCAGGCATTAGTAATGTGGTGATTGTGCACATAGAACCAACAGGGTCTTTATCAAGTTTTAGTCGCTAGCGGGACGGCGGGAAATCTCACCGAGAGAATGCTTCACAACACTGAGGGAAGAACGAATGAAGGAGAAGAAGGTAAGAGACACAGACCGAGGAGATGAAGGAGACAGGACGGCGAGGAAAGTAGAAAGGGAGGCAACGTTCGACCAGCCAATAGCGGAAGAAGCACGCCACTAGAGGACCTCTTCAATTAGTCGGCTACAGTTACAAACTGCGAGGTCGAGACCTTCCGACGCCCCAGGAAGTTTCGTTAGGCCGGGCGAAAAATCTTTTATAGATTCCAGACAACGACGTAGAAAAGGCACTATTGTCGCCCCTTCAAATCCCAGCGTTCAAGTGAACGCCTGCTCATCACTGTGTAGGCAAACAACTCTGCAAGTCACACACATCGCTAGCAAAGCAACCACCCTGCCGTACGTACGTTGAGTTTTTGGGACTGATTCACAAAGCCATAGAATCTAGATATGCCCAAAAATTGTTTTTGTTAGTGAAAAATGCCGCTAGTAAATGATGCAAAAATGTTATCTTTGGAACGAAACACATAAAATAATTAGACGTAAAGAAAAGTTATTAAAAAAATATATTATTAAAACTAATTAAGTTCTGCGTCTCACGGACACTGATTTTACACATCGTATTTCTACTTTTATTTGTACGTACACTAAGTTCTGGTTGTGAATACAGCTTAAGGGTATAGAGTACGCATATAGTGGCTATACCTAGATTCTCTGCGTCTGACAATGTGAAGCATTCAACAGATGGAGCGCTAAGGGTGCAGCTGACCAGAGTATATAACATAGTATAACAACTAGGCGCAAGCATATATAGTATGCTTTATTAGTATTGTTACAGTGCCTTACGTGCACATCTGCAATTCTGCTTCATAGTTATTGACAGTGTGTCTGTGTAAAGAGCCATATCTCATTTGACTGAGCCTATCCCAATAATGTTCCTGCAGCACCACACGTCTGTGATTTGCCGGTAGAATCCCAAGGCTCGTGAGAGTTAAAATATCCTAACACTGGCCACGAA